>JBBPBX010011472.1:5646-26701 GCA_038048925.1 Garcialebias charrua | reverse complement strand
TCTGAACCCGAGTGGTGTTCTGTTGTTGGACTTCTGTGCTCGTCATGGATTGTCCATAACGAACACCATGTTCAGGCATAAGGGTGTCCATATGTGCTCTTGGCACCAGGACACCCTAGGTCGCAGTTCGATGATCGACTTTGTTGTCGTCTCATCTGATCTGCGGCCGCATGTCCTGGACACTCGGGTGAAGAGAGGGGCGGAGCTGTCAACTGACCACTACCTGGTGGTGAGTTGGCTCCGATGGTGGGGGAGGATGCCGGTCAGACCTGGCAGACCCAAACGTATTGTGAGGGTCTGCTGGGAACGTCTGGCAGAGTCTCCCGTAAGACGGAGCTTTAACTCCCACCTCCGGGAGAGCTTTGAACACGTTCCGAGGGAGGCGGGGGACATGGAGTCCGAGTGGGCCGTGTTCCGCGCCTCTATTGTCGAGGCAGCTTATCGGAGCTGTGGCCGCAAGGTTGTTGGTGCCTGTCGTGGTGGCAACCCTCGAACCCGGTGGTGGACACCGGCAGTGAGGGATGCTGTCAGGCTGAAGAAGGAGTCCTATTGGGCCTTTTTGGCTTGTGGGACCCCGGAAGCAGCTGATAGGTACCGGCAGTCCAAGCGGCATGCGGCTCGGGTGGTTGCTGAGGCAAAAACTCGGGCGTGGGAGGAGTTCGGAGAGGCCATGGAGAATGACTTCCGTACGGCTTCGAGGCGATTCTGGTCCACCATCCGGCGTCTCAGGGGGGGAAAGAGGTACGCGACCAACACCATTTATGGTGGGGGTGGCGTGCTGCTGACCTCAACTCGGGATGTTGTGAGTCGGTGGGCGGAATACTTCGAAGACCTCCTCAATCCTACTGGCACGTCTTCCACTGAGGAAGCGGAGCCTGGGGACTTTGGGTCGGGTTCTCCGATCTCTGGTGCTGAGGTCGCCGAGGTGGTTAAAAAGCTCCGCGGTGGCAAGGCTCCGGGGGTGGATGAGATTCGCCCGGAGTTCCTTAGGGCTCTGGATGTTGTAGGGTTGTGTTGGCTTACGCGACTCTGCAATATCGCGTGGACATCGGGGGCAGTTCCCTTGGATTGGCAGACTGGGGTGGTGGTTCCCCTATTCAAAAAGGGGGACCGTAGGGTGTGTTCCAACTATAGGGGGATCACACTCTTAAGCCTCCCTGGTAAGGTCTATTCAGGGGTTCTGGAGAGGAGGGTCCGTCGGATAGTCGAACCTCGGATTCAGGAGGAGCAGTGTGGTTTTCGTCCTGGTCGTGGAACACTGGACCAGCTCTACACCCTCAACAGGGTCCTGGAGGGTGCGTGGGAGTTTGCCCAACCAGTTTACATGTGCTTTGTGGACTTGGAGAAGGCATTCGACCGCGTCCCTCGGGGGGTTCTGTGGGGGGTACTCCGGGAGTATGGGGTACCAGGCCCTTTGATAAGGGCTGTTAGGTCCCTGTACGACCGGTGTCAGAGCTTGGTCCGCATTGCCGGCAGTAAGTCAGGCTCGTTTCCGGTGAGAGTTGGACTCCGCCAAGGTTGCCCTTTGTCACCGATTCTGTTCATAACTTTTATGGACAGAATTTCTAGGCGCAGCCAAGGTGTTGAGAGGATCCGTTTTGGTGACCTTAGAATCGCTTCTCTGTTTTTTGCAGATGATGTGGTCCTACTGGCTTCATCAGTTCGTGATTTACAACTTTCACTGGAGCGGTTTGCAGCCGAGTGTGATGCGGCCGGGATGAGGATCAGTTCCTCCAAATCCGAGGCCATGGTCTTGAGCCGGAAAAGGGTAGCATGCCCTCTCCGGGTCGGGGAGGAGGTCCTGCCCCAAGTGGAGGAGTTTAAGTATCTCGGGATCTTGTTCACGAATGAGGGAAAACTGGAGCGTGAGATCGATAGGCGGATAGGTGCAGCGTCCGCAGTGAAGCGGGCGCTGTACCGGTCTGTCGTGGTGAAGAGAGAGCTGAGTCAAAAGGCAAAGCTCTCAATTTACCGATCGATCTACGTTCCCACCCTCATCTATGGTCATGAGCTTTGGGTTATGACCGAAAGAACAAGATCTCGGATACAAGCGGCTGAAATGAGTTTTCTCCGCAGGGTGGCTGGACTCTCCCTTAGAGATAGGGTGAGAAGCTCAGTCATCCGGGAGGGACTCGGAGTAGAGCCGCTGCTTCTCCACATCGAGAGGAGCCAGTTGAGGTGGCTCGGGCATCTGGTTAGGATGCCTCCTGGACGCCTCCCTGGTGAGGTGTTCCGGGCATGTCCCACCGGGAGGAGACCCAGAGGAAGACCCAGGACGCGCTGGAGGGACTATGTTTCTCGGCTGGCCTGGGAACGCCTTGGGATTCCCCCGGAGGAGCTGCTCCAAGTGGCTGGGGAGAGGGAAGTCTGGGCCTCCCTACTTAGGCTGCTACCCCCGCGACCCGACCCCGGATAAGCGGAAGAAGATGGATGGATGGATGGATATATATATATATATATATATATATATATATATATATATATATATATATATATATATATAAGGCTTTAAAAACCCTTCCTACACTCTTGCAATGTTCTAAACTCTTAAACCTTCGTCATTTTATCAACATACGTACAGTACTGTATATGTAGCTACTAAATTTTACTTACCGAGCTCTGCAGAACAGGAGCGGCTCTATTAGTTTCCAATCTGACTGATCCATTTCTTCAGATGTACCATGCAGCAATGAAGCCCACAATGAATGTTCTAAAATCTTAAACCTACTAATTTTAACAACATACTGTACTTATATGTAGCTACTGCATTTGACTTCCCAGCTTGTCCCCGCTCTGAGGTCCTCGTCAGCCAATTGAAAGACATGAAAAAGTGCAGTTTGTCTTCAAATGGACCACTGGACCTTCGGCCATGCACGTCCGCTCAGAGGTCTACGTGGGTGGGTTACCAGCTTTCAAGATTCACTGATGGGTCTGGAAGTCTGGTTCTGCTCTGGTTCTGCTCTGATTCTGCTCCGTTTTGGTGGGTTCAGTGCGGCCTCTCTGCACCCACTGGACGTTGATCAGATCAAAACTTTATCTCTGTTTTTTTTTCAACAGAAGGACATTGAGCTTTTGGGTGGGGCCCTGTTGCCTTCTGGGAAATGTGGTCATTATGAGCGGTAATACAGTGGAGGCTTACTGAGGGAAAACTACAAAATAGCGGCACCTGCCCGAAGTATTTTATTTTTTTGTTGACTTTTTATTGTGAAGTACTGTATCCAGTACTGTCCCAATCCCGTGAGTAATATTAAAGTTGACAATAATGTGTCCTAGACAGTTATTATTATTTTTGTACAATATTATGGACTGTGCATCCACAAAATGTGATAGAACGCGTCCGCAAAAGTTGAACCATAAAGTAGAGATGGACTACTGTAATACTGTACAAGTAAAGCTTAATGGTTTTTGGTGCAAGATATTCAAATGATTAGGAGTTGGGATTGGTGGCGCAGAGGTTAGGGAATCTGAACCTGTGATCAGAAGGTCACCGGTTTGATCCCCAAGACCAACAGCATCAAAATGTGGGTGGGAAAGGTAAAGCACCCACACCTGCCTCCACCATCATTTGCCCCACTCTGGGCCCTTGAGCAAGGTCCTTAGCCTCCTTAACCCACCACCATCTGCTCTCCCAGGTACACTAGATGGCAGCTCTCTGCTCTACACACAAGGATTAGTTCGGTTGTCTGTGGTTGCGTCAGGAAGGGCATCTGGTGTAAAAACAATTTCCAAGTCTTATTGCAAGTTTGCTGTGGTGACCCCTGAGGAAGGAAGCAGTCGAAAGAAGAAGAAACAAAAAAATTCAAGTAGGAAGGAGTTACACTGTGTATAAGAATAGACAAAGGTTTGTTTTTTTGCTTGTTTGAGATGGCGCAGTGACGTATCCCAGCGGGTGGATGGAGCAATTTTATCTGCCATTAGGCACAATGGGGCACCCAGGGGATGACCAATGGTGGCCTTGGCCAATAGTGGCCTTGGCCATTGTACATAGATCAATCTTCGATCTCCTCAAGGGCAGGGTTAGAGTGAACTAGAGATGTTTGCGTAAACTACCGGTACATTTAGGCAATGTGAAAACTAGAAAGCATAGTTTCCTCAAATTATAGGGATCGCCAGTTTACATATATACTGTATATATGCTGATGGCCATCTTGGATTTTGATGTGCCAGCTCAACATTAGAGGGGAACAGTGGCACAGGTGGTAGAACTGCCGCATCTCAGCAACAACGTTGCCAGATCTAATCCCAACCGGAGGCCTTTCTGGGTGGAGTTTTCAAGTTTTCTTTGTGCATGCATGGGTTTTCTCCAGGTAATCTTGTTTCCTCCCACATACCAAAAACATGCATGTTAGGCTGACTGGTAACTCTAAGTTGTCTCTAGGTGTGAGTGAGAGAGTGAATGGTTGTTTGTCTTGTTTGTCTCTAATGTGTCCCTGTGATGGACTGGAGAGCTGTCCAGGGTGTCCCCCGCCTCTCACCCATTGACTGCAGGATATGGGCACCAGTGACCCCCGCAAGTTATTCATTCATTCATTCAACCTTTATTTATACAGGCTAGCCTCGTTGAGCCACGGGGACTCATTTACAAGAGGGACCTGTCTCACTCACACCCAGGGTCAAGTTATCCAGCGACAGGGCGTACAGTACTGTACAGTATTTCCAATTCCTCGTCTTCGCTCCATGACAGGGAACAGTCTGGCAGTTCCTATAAACAGGGTCCTGCTGGCCTCAATTCCCAACAAGACAAAATTGGGGACACTTTCTATATACTGTATGTGGACGATGCAGTGAGCATATTGGACAAAGGATGCTGAATGTGGTGCTTCCAGAGAGGAGAAAAAGAGGAAGACCACAAAGAAGATGTATTAAAGATGTTTTAGGAAAGGGGATGGCACAAAACAGAGAATGATGCTGGTATATGGTGAGATGGAGGCAGATGATCTGCAGTGCGTAAATGAGAAGCAGAAAGAAGAAAAATAGGTGTTTTTTTGCCCCTGCTGAGGTATTGGCTGTGCTGGCTTTTTAAAACTTTGCCATTGTTGGAATTTTGGGTGGAGCTGGAGCTAAACTGAAAGCCCACTTAGCCTAACTACTTAATCACCCTCTCCCCTCTCCCTCAGGCTGGGGTTTATGAGCCGTCAAGCTGACACGACAGATGTTTGCCAGAGACCCCTCTTTTACACCACCGGTTAGGAATGTGGCAAACAGTAAAACATGGGACTCTGGAGGCCAATATATCCAGACCTTTTGCTTCTAATCCTTTTTATCTGAATCCTTCTTAAGTCTCAGCTAACACTGGTTTATCCTTAAGACTCGATATCAGCCAACTTTCAGCCCGACACTTAGGAATTCAAATTAGTTGCTCGGACACGTCGCCGAAGGTTACTTCGTGTATTCTTCTCATAACTCTGCTCAGCTAATTCACGTCTGTTTTGATGTCCCTTCGTTTGGATTGATTTATTAGCTTATTATGGAGCTGTTCTGCATGCGTGTAGAGGCCTTGTTTGTATTCAGTAACGGGTTTGGAGAACTGACGACTGAGCAGACACTGATTGATAGGTTTAGGGTGGATCCTTTTTCTCTGAAGTATTCTCCATCCTTGTTTGTCTGACAACAGCAATCTCCTGTCAGCAGTCGTCTTCATCTTTATCCTCCTTTTCCCCCTTCTTGAACACAAAACTTTGCTGTCATTGTGGCTTTGCGTTTAGGGAGATTAATGTCAACTCACAGAGAGGATGGAAATGAAAGAGCCGATGCAAATGTATAGATAAGCCCCTTGTGCTTAAGCACTCGATGTTTTTGCAAACACACACACACACGCATGTACGCACGCATCATGCACTCAAGCATTTTTCCGTGAATATTGAGCTTTTTCAGGTACTTCAGATGATCCTTTTTGTTATATGACAGATCTGACAGCTGCTGGTCTTTTAGATAAGTGACAGTACAGTGGACTTTTTGTTTTGCTGTCCCTTTTTTTTCCTTCCACCCACCACTTATTCTCTTTCTCTCCCTCTCATGTAGCCTGCATCCCTGGGACATTCAAATCCAAATTCGGAGAGGGAACATGTGCTCCCTGCCCGTCCAACAGTCGCACCGGTTCACGAGGAGCCAACGTTTGTCCCTGCCAGAATGGTTTCTACCGCTCTGACAGTGACCCTCCAGAGTCCTCCTGCACCAGTAAGTCATGCTCTACAGCACAGAAAAAAGGAAGAAGTCCACATTTCTCTGACTGAGCTACAAAGGTTCAGGGAGCAGGTAGCCAACCAAGAGTGAGGGAGGGGAGGGGAGGGTGTGACTTAACAAAATTCAAACATGTCATAGCAAACGTTGCAGATCTTGAGTTCTAATCAACATCACTGTAATTTCATGGGAGCAATTCTGTAAAAGTGTGGGCGAGCAACACAAATTATGTGCAATATCATCTCAGGTTTATAATACCGTACATATAGTAAGGGCTTTGCTGGCTTGCAGTAGAAGTTAGCATTATCCTGCTTTAATGCTTATGAATGCCCCTCACCTTTTCCTGTGTTTGTGACACTAGGCGTGTTTCCATCAAGGTTTCTAGGTGCGCATTATGAAGCATCGCATCAGAAAAGCTAAATGGAAACGGCATAATTCGAGTTAACTTCCTCTAAGTCGCTCTAAAGTTTATACGCTCGCTTGAGGTAGTTTTTGGGGAGTCGATTCAGAGCTGAGTCGGCTAAACGACAGATGGAAACAGATTAGCCGACTCAGTTCTGCCGCAGCGAACATTCACGTCACGTGACTGATCAGCTGTTTCCGCTCCGGACAACATGTAACATCGCTAAAACTAGTTGGCATGACAGAATAAATACAACTTGCCCGATAGCAACACATACCTGAAATATTCTCTCCATTTTGCCGAGATGTCTGTTTTCAAACGCTACTTCCTGTTTACTGTGGAAGTGCGTAACGCTGACGTCTGACGTATGGCGCTGACGTGTGACGTAATGACGCTGACGTCTGACGTAGAGACGCTTTGCGTGGCATTGCAGATGCGCTTCAAGCCAGTTTAATGGAAACACTTCTGATCCTCATAATTTTAATTTACATTTTAGCGAAATTTTCTAAAATTCGCTCAAAAATCGAATTTAAATTGGATGGAAACATAGCTATTGTCTGTTAGCAAAATACCTTATGAGCCACTGAACAGATTTTAATGAAGCACTCAGATTGTCATCATTGAATGTACATTCACAACTGATTCATAGTGGTTATTGCAGCCAACTGACTTGAGCAAACACAAAAATGACTGCAACTCAAGTCAGTTGTAAAAATCTGATTTAACTCTTGGTGTGGTAGCAGCTGAGAGTCATACCCAACGTGTACTTCAATTCAATTCAATTTATTTATAAAGCACCAAGTCACAACAGAAGTCATCTCAGGGTGAAACTGGAAGTTGGTTCCACAAGAGAGGAGCCTGATAACTGAAAGATCTTCCTCCCATTCTGCTTCTGGAAACTCTAAGAACTGCAAGTAAACCTGAAGTCTGAGAGTGAAGTGCTCCGTTAGGAAAATATGGAACAATAAGATTTGTAATATAAGATGGAGCTAGGTTGTTGAGACCCGCTCATTCTCAATCTTACCCAATTGGTTGAGAATGAGCGGATTTGATACCTGGACTATTGAGAATTAACTTTCTTAGGTTGTTGAGAGTTTTGTAGGTTAGAAGTAAGATTTTGAATTCAGTTCTGGACTTGACAGGGAGCCAATGGAGAGAAGCTAAAACTGGAGCGATATGATCTCTCCTACTAACTCCAGTTAAGACTCTAGCAACAGTATTTTGGATTAACTGAAGACATTTTAAAGCAGTTTTGGACACCTAGACAGCAAACCATTGCTATAGTCCAGCTTAGACATTATAAAAGCATGGAATAGTTTTTCTGCCTGATTTTTAAACAAGATGCTTCTAATTTTAGCAATATTACGCAGGTGGAAAAATGCTGTTCTGGTAACACTTTTAATATGGGGGTTAAAAGACATATCCTGATCAAAAATAACACCAAGAACATTAGAACTGGAGGCCAAATTAATGACATCCAGAGTTGGTGAAAGACTGCAAAATTGATTTCTAAGATGTTCAGGTCCAAAAACCAAAACCTCAGTCTTGTCTGTGTTTAAAAGCAGAACATTTAGGGTCATCCAGGTTTTTATTTCTTTAAGACATACAGTACTTGTAATCTAAGTAGCTGATTGGATTCATTGGGTTTCATGGACAAATATAACTGTGTATCATCAGCATAACAACAAAAAATTATCCCATGCTGTTTAATAACATTACCTAATGGAAGCATATACAAGATACAGGGTAAAGAGTATTGGTCCAAGCACTGAACCCTGAGGAAATCCATGACTAACTTTGGTGTATGAAGAAGATTCATTATTTACATTTACAAACTGGAATCTATCAGATTCCCATCAGATTCAATCACTAACATAGTACAAGAGATATTGCTATATTGTGTCAAATATTAATCTTTCAAAGTTTGACTAAGACAGCTACAACTCCATCATTTCCTATCATAAAATGCTCTTAGTCTAAAACTCTGGAATGAAAGACAATGAGTGGTGTTAATTTATTCAATGAATTATAAATCTTTGAATTTATTTACTTCAAGCATTTTTTAAGCAAGAAGAAAAAGTATTTAGTTTGTGTCTTACTTCACTTTGCAGCAAGCTCTTACTCTGGAGAATCAGTAAGGAATTCCTTCACATTGGAAGATCAAATGTTTACTGTTGTAGGATATATACGGGGGTCAATATTAAACTGACACACTTTATATATCTTAATTACTTATTCAGATTGAATAGTAATTTCACGGATTCTTTTCTTTTTCAGTTTACCCAATATTTCTGTGATCTTTATGATGGATTAATAAATAAAGCCATTAAGTGACAGAGACGTTGATTTTAGTTTGGTATTCCAGGAGACACTACCATTTATTTAAAATAAATCAACTAAAATTAACACCATTACACTTCATTGACTGATTTTCACTTTCTTGCAATTTAACACGTCAGCACATTTAAATTGCAACACAACAGACATAACTACAGGTTGTCAATATACTTAGTCTGTGGCTCTTTAGCTTAAAATGTAGTTTCCAGCTTAGAATGGAGATAGGGAGAGATTTAAGAGGAATAGGGAGAGGTTAAGAGAGGAAGTTATTTATCTTGAGTTTAACCAGATGACACTTTCCATCCGACTTCTGCTAAATCCAGGTACGTTTGTAAACGCTGACTCGTTACCTTGAAGACGACTAGTCTTGTAAAGAGATGGCACCAGCCTTTCAGGCGTACAGACTCGTTGCAGGTCCAGCACGTCCAAACCGGTTCTCGTTTACTTTTCAACGTCTCCTGGGATCCGCGTCGATCATCAGAAAATGCTGTCAGCTCCTGGTTGACTTCAAGATAACTTATTCCAGAAAGGAATAATCAAAGTTCTGAGCTTACGCTCAGTTCGAAGTGGACTGATAACAGCGTGTTATTAGTCTTTACTGAAGGACGAAGGTCCTTAGCTCTTGACCAAACGTCCGACAGCTTGAAGAGAAAGTTCACATCTCTCCTTCCTCACAGGAACTAAAAATTTCAGGAAAACTTAGAACCCTTAGTAGAGGATCTGAGACTTGTCCCTCTCCGATTGGTTCAAAAGAACCAGTCGAGGAGTTCACTTGTTGTTATCATGGTACAGTACAAGGTTACAGCCAGAAGCAGAGAGAAATGTTTAGGAAAAGACAGAGAGTGCTGGAGTCATTCTCATGAAAACAACGGATTAACTGTCTTCTTCATTTATAAACAAAACGTCCGGGCCTCTCTGACCCGAGCCTTCAACTTTCACACAGCAGGAGTGACACAGTAATGTTTCACATTATAGAATAACACAGCATAATAGCATATGTGATCATAAGACATATTGTAAATTACAACACTGCTCATGAATAAACACAGGTGATGCTCTGATTATATTTGTATTAGAACAAAATCAAAGATAGAAATAGTCTCTTTTGAGTGAATCTGTCCTTTGATTCAAACTAATAAAATAAATTGTGTTAAATGTCAGGTTACTGAAAGGGTCAGTGAAAAGCATCACTGAAGAGTTCAAAACACTTCAGTTTGACCCTGGGTAGGTCCACTACACTGTGACTTAATGCAATATTACACTTTTTACCTCACTGTTGCATTATTTAGCTGGCTACAATTTGTTTTTCAGCTAAGGCTATCGGTGTTCCCAAAGGGTCCATGTTCTGGGGACCTGTGTGATTCTAAAATCTGTGGCACATTTACTGGTACTCGTTAATGTTTGCTCCTTGCTGTTTCTCCAAACTCGGATTTGCCTGTTGTCTTCTGCAGATCTTTGACTGCTCATACTTAGCATACGTCACTTGGAAAAATTAGAAAGGCATCTGTACAAGGATTGAATAAACTTTAGGGCATACATTATTCAGTTAAAAACAAAAAATGAGTACAGTATTTTCTGGACTATAGGTCACACCTGAATATAGGTCGCATTGTCCAATTATACAAGATACAAGATACAAGAGCTTTTATTAACATTGCACCAGTTCTCACCAATTACAACGTGATTATGTATACTGTACACAGTTATCCAGAAGAGGGGTAGAGAATGTAAAGCTGCTGCTTATTCAAAACACATGACATGTTCTTCAGCGCGGCCTCTCTCATCCGTCTCGGGATGAAGGTCAAAGGTGTGAAAAAAAGGTAAGGAACCATGAGGGTTACAGCATTAGTATTAAAAAAAATGTATCACATTTTGTCTGCAAGACACCGCATGACACAGTAAAAACCATACCATAAGCACATAAGGACAGTTACATGTTGCATGTTGAGAGAGAGACTGAGGCAGGGAGGATCTGTCCATGATACATTCCGGATGCCTCCGATAACGCTCATAGAAAAGTTCTCCTGGGGGGGGGGGTAGCAGACAAGACAAACAGCAGCTATTTTGTCCACAGTAAGCACATCTCAGGAGAAATTAGATATCCAGCCTTTTCCAAGGTTGTTTCCAAGGGAGTCAGATAAGAATTCACAAATATTTTCACATCAGGCACACATTGTAATTTCTGTGGCCTTCAGTCTGTAAGGGCGATTCTGTTCCAAAGTGATCCAATTCGGGACTTTTTCCACTGATCCAAGCTCTGACCTCAGATGTTGACCACAGCTGACCAGAGTCCCAATCCGAGGGTGATCTGTTCACCCTCTGGATAAGCTCGCAAACAGCTGATTTCTGATGTTGACCACAGCGTCCAGAGTCCAAATCCGTGGGAGAGCTGTTTCACCCTCTGGATAAGCTCACAAACAGCTGATTTCTCGAGGTCACGGCACAGACCAGACGTCGGGTGCTCCAGGCATTAAGACCTGCTGAAGTCTCCCTCATTTTGCGATAGACCAGTGCTCCACAAACGCCAAAAAAAGCAAAGCGCTGCCATCATAATCCAATATAATCCAAGATTCTTCACCTCCACAGAGCACTCCCAGGAATCCACGGAATCCATGGCGGAATCCATGGCGTATCCTCCGTCACTCTGTGAGGGTGGGAAGGCTCCCCTTGTGCCGTTCCTTCTGTAGAGATCTTGTTTGTAGAATCGAATGCCCAAACCTCCAATCCATCTTAATTTGCGTTCGAGGTGCTTAGCTGAGGAGCTGCCAGCAGCAGGGGGGGGAAGGACAGGAGAGGGAAGGGTTGCGACTGCCTCCGTCGAGAGCAAGGTTGAAAANAAAGAATTGGAAAAATCCATATATAGGTCGCACCTGAATATAGGTCGCACCTACGTCAAAATGTGGACCGTGTTTAGCTCTGCTGCAAATGTCTGCCACAGGAGCGCACAGCAAGGCTTTTAAGAAGATTAACACTTAAAAACAATTATTTGTTTGATAAAAATTATAGCAAATATGTGTCTGAGCTGAACTTTTCTTTAATAAATGAATAATTTTAGCAGGATAAACACCTAAAAAATATATATTTGTTAGCTTACATTATTGTAAGAGTGTGTCTCAGTTAAATTTTTGTTAATAAATGATTACAAATCAGCTTATTAAAAAAAGCCATAAATAGGTCGCACCTGAATATAGGTCACAGGGCATGCAAAAATGATAAAAAGCTGCGACCTATATTGCAAAAAATACAATACATGACCCCAAAAAGTCAGCTTGATCTGATGGTGCCCTTCAGCATCTTACAAAACCATCTCCCATGACAAAAATTTTAACACACATTTTAGAAGGGAAGCTTTTAAAACTGTTGAGAGTGACTGCTGAGGATTCACATGTTGTTGGACTTTAAAATGATACATTTGCTTCTGCAGGTCAGTGCTTTGAATGCAAATTGTGTGTTTAGTGGTAACTTGTCTGCTTGGTGTCTGTTCGTTCTGCTTGAACGAGCGAATGAAAGAAGTCCTTTCTGTTGTGCTGATTTAAAGCGACATACGCCGCTTTGACCATGTAAAGTTAAGCCCGGGGGTGGGGGGCTTTTGCCGTGTTAAATGACACAGAACGCCCACAACCGTCCGTCTCCCCACCAGATCTTTGTCACAGGAACACTGCAGACTCTGACACTGACCAGTGACAGGCGAGCAGGGACGCAAACGTCACCTCCGACTAAACATGCAAACACACAGAGACACGCGGGCCTGACAGCTTTGTCTCTGTGGTCTGTCAGAGCGTGTGCCAGCCGGCCTTTGTGTTTGAAGCTGAACACGAGAGGCTCGGCGAGGCAGTGAGCGGCAGCTTGGAGTCAGAGTGGGCTTCAGATGGGCATCCAATTAGTGGAGCCTTAACTCTGAACTCTGTAAGTCTAATTAGAAAGCCCTGGGTGAGTGAAACCCAGCTCAGGGCGAAGACGGCTGAGGAGGTGGACTCTGTGGACAGGCAGTTTTTGGACTTTCAAGAGCTGATTGCTTGAGACCGTTCCACTCCACACCCCCTCTGTTTGCTGTGAGACAGGTTTCTGTCACTGGAAGCTTAAAGACAGAGCACCTTAATACAGTAGTATGAAAAGCCAGTTTTCTGAGCTGATCTCTGCACGTCTGCAGTTATCACTTGACTCTGATTTTAAGCACTGTTCACCGATTACTAAACCTGGTTTATACTTCTTGTCTTACGTCTTTTACCCCCCGTTGAGTGCCCAGCGATGACGTAATTGCGTGTGTGTCACCGACCGCATTTGAGTGTTTATACTTTAAAAAGACTGGGGGATACATTATAGTGATCCCTCCCTCTTCCCTCCCACTGCATACGTCACGCGCACTCCCACCGGACCGCCTCGGCGATTTTCTCTTCAAAACTATCCATGTCAAAGCAAAAACAAAAACCGGCTTCTGGAAAGCCGTTTTTGCACTGCACAGCCCTCCCCTGAATGAAATTCAGCTCGCGCTGAAAGGCGGAAATGCTCTGATGGGTGCGCGCTTCGTGTTATTTACTCATTCATTCATTCATTCATTCAACCTTTATTTAGTCCTTTATTTACGCTCTGAAATAAGCTGATTTGTAATCAGTTGTTAAAAAAATGTAACTCAGAAGCACTAATATATATATATTCAGCTAACACATTTTTTTTTTGGCGTTTCTGTAGTTATATTTTAATGAAATTCAGCTCGCGCTAAAAGGCACAAACAAAAAACGGCCACAAACTTTGAACCAATGACACGCTTCGAGCCGCATCGTCCGCGTCTCGCAGTTCTGACTGGGGGTCATGTACAAGACAGCTGTCACCGGGGGATCGCAGCAGGAGTGCAGACAGAAGTTGCGCAACCTTTTTTCACTCAACGGGGGGTAAAAGACATATGACAAGAAGTATAAACCAGGCTTTAGTGCTCACCGAGACACAGTGGCCTTGGGTTGGACTGGACTGACTCATGAACATGATTTTCTATCAGAGCAGTTCAGCTATTTGAAACCAGCAGTAATATCGGAGGTATTCCACTTGTCAATGACAAAATGTGTTTAATGCACCAGGAAGGATTTGTTTTGGCTGTTGTCATTTTTGCCTGCAGCTGCACAAAGAGCCGAACTATAACTTTACGCATGTGTTTGCCTAACTATATGTGTGTGTGTGTGTTTTGCAGCTATCCCCTCAGCTCCACGCAGCGTCATATCCAGCGTTAATGAAACCTCCCTGTCCCTGGAGTGGGAGGAGCCTGACGACACAGGTGGGCGTGGCGATCTTGTCTACAATGTGGTGTGTAAGAAGTGCCTCCGCGACAGGAGCCCGTGCACGCGCTGCGACGACAACGTGGACATCGCGCCACGCAAGCTGGGGCTGAGGTCGAGAAAGGTGGTGGTGAGGAACCTGCAGGCTCACACCCGCTACAGCTTTGAGGTGCAGGCCGTCAACGGGGTGTCTGGGAAAAGCCCTGTCCCACCCAACTACTCCACGGTCAACATCACCACCAACCAGGCCGGTTAGTAGTGAATCTGTCAATGACACCGCGTGTGTCCACGAGTTAATTCACAGAGCAGCTTCGATCAATACCACTTAGCATCATGGTTGGACAAACTGGTTAGTGGATCCTACTTTGAGTCAGCGTCAATGAGCATCTTAATGGGTTTTTAGTATCAACAGAGGGTCTAACATGAACAGTAAACACAGTTGAAGAAGCTCAATATAGTTTCAAATGGGAAAATGCTCAGCTGGAGCTCTGCTTCTCCGAGAGCGTTGCAGGAAAAAAGCAGATACATTTAGCTTTCTATCTCCAACGTCAGCACTCAGCCAGATAAGCAGGCTCCATACATCAATGACAGTGTCACTCTTCAGCGTAGCCACCTAATGTATGCAGTGTCATCATCAACCAAACTGCTCAGGGCCTTTCACACACTGCAATTAATCTCCCAGTTAACCAGCACTTAATCCACCTTACTGCAGTTTATGAACCCCCATACAGTCACTATCAGCTAAGTCACTTTCAGGCTTCACAAATCAATAAGCTGCAGAAAAGAGGTGAATCGTTTGCTGCTTTTCTTAAACTCATCAGGATGGAGGTAGAAAAAACAAAATTATTTTATTTCCTCAAAAGAGCTGTTTAAAATATCAAGCTTTTATAAGAAGCAGAAATTTTGTGTACCGGTAGTTCTTATTAACTTGCCCAGTCATGCTTTTTTAATGTCGTTTCTTGCTTATAAATTAAACCTAGAACAATGAACAAAACAAAAAATCTGGCGTCTCAGGGGGGAAAGCGGTACGCGACCAACACCATTTATGGTGGGGATGGCGTGCTGTTGACCTCAACTCGGGATGTTGTGAGTCGGTGGGCGGAATACTTCGAAGACCTCCTCAATCCTACTGGCACGTCTTCCACTGAGGAAGCGGAGCCTGGGGACTTTGGGTCGGGCTCTCCAATCTCTGGTGCTGAGGTCACCGAGGTGGTTAAAAAGCTCGCGGTGGCAGGGCTCCGGGGGTGGATGAGATTCGCCCTGAGTTCCTTAGGGCTCTGGATGTTGTGGGGTTGTGTTGGCTTACGCGACTCTGCAATATCGCGTGGACATCGGGGGCAGTTCCCTTGGATTGGCAGACTGGGGTGGTGGTTCCCCTATTCAAAAAGGGGGACCGTAGGGTGTGTTCCAACTATAGGGGATCACACTCTTAAGCCTCCCTGGTAAGGTCTATTCAGGGGTTCTGGAGAGGAGGGTCCGTCGGATAGTCGAACCTCGGATTCAGGAGGAGCAGTGTGGTTTTCGTGCTGGTCGTGGAACACTGGACCAGCTCTACACCCTCAGCAGGGTCCTGGAGGGTGCGTGGGAGTTTGCCCAACCAGTTTACATGTGCTTTGTGGACTTGGAAAAGGCATTCGACCGCGTCCCTCGGGGGGTTCTGTGGGGGGTACTCCGGGAGTATGGGGTACCAGGCCCATTGATATGGGCTGTTAGGTCCCTGTACGACCGGTGTCAGAGCTTGGTCCGCATTGCCGGCAGTAAGTCAGGCTCGTTTCCAGTGAGAGTTGGACTCCGCCAAGGTTGCCCTTTGTCACCGATTCTGTTCATAACTTTTATGGACAGAATTTCTAGGCGCAGCCAAGGTGTTGAGAGGATCCGTTTTGGTGGCCTTAGAATCGCTTCTCTGTTTTTTGCAGATGATGTGGTCCTATTGGCTTCATCAGATCGTGATCTACAACTTTCGCTGGAGCGGTTTGCAGCCGAGTGTGATGCGGCCGGGATGAGGATCAGTTCCTCCAAATCCGAGGCCATGGTCTTGAGCCGGAAAAGGGTAGCATGCCCTCTCCGGGTCGGGGAGGAGGTCCTGCCCCAAGTGGAGGAGTTTAAGTATCTCGGGGTCTTGTTCACGAATGAGGGAAAACTGGAGCGTGAGATCGATAGGCGGATAGGTGCAGCGTCCGCAGTGAAGCGGGCGCTGTACCGGTCTGTCGTGGTGAAGAGAGAGCTGAGTCGAAAGGCAAAGCTCTCAATTTACCGATCGATCTACGTTCCCACCCTCATCTATGGTCATGAGCTTTGGGTTGTGACCGAAAGAACGAGATCTCGGATACAAGCGGCTGAAATGAGTTTTCTCCGCAGGGTGTCTGGACTCTCCCTTAGAGATAGGGTGAGAAGCTCAGTCATCCGGGAGGGACTCGGAGTAGAGCCGCTGCTTCTCCACATCGAGAGGAGCCAGTTGAGGTGGCTCGGGCATCTGGTTAGGATGCCTCCTGGACGCCTCCCTGGTGAGGTGTTCCGGGCATGTCCCACCGGGAGGAGACCCAGAGGAAGACCCAGGACACGCTGGAGGGACTATGTTTCTCGGCTGGCCTGGGAACGCCTTGGGATTCCCCCAGAGGAGCTGCTCCAAGTGGCTGGGGAGAGGGAAGTCTGGGCCTCCCTACTTAGGCTGCTACCCCCGCGACCCGACCCCGGATAAGCGGACGACAATGGATGGATGGATGGATGGATGGACAATGAAAATAACACATTTTGTTTCTACTTTTGTATGGTTTTACTCAATACCCAGATAAGTAGTGACAAAAAATAGCAACTCCAAGACCAGGATAAATTAGCAGTGTTTATTTACAGGAGTGATAATCAACAGTAAACTGCAACTCAGCTGGGAGGGACTGGAACCCTGGAGAGCAAGGACAAGATATGGAGATTTACACCCGTCTCTTACTGTTGGAAGCCAAGGTCATCATAGGGGTGAAGGTCCAAATAGTTTGAGTATCAGTGAACGAGGAAATCCCATAGAGGTTGCATCTATTGGTGAGCAAGTGGTGGAAGACAATAAATAGCTGAAGGAATCACTAGGAGGCTTTAGGATGAATCCAGGGAGGTCCAAAACACAAGGAGGAACACAGCAGTCAATGCAGTATAATGATAATGCATCAGCAGATAATGCATCAGCGTCAAAAGTGCAGTCATCAACTGCCATTTATACTTCTACAGCTCGTTAGGAGAATGGTCCACAGGTGTGTGCTTGTTGGCACCATCTAGTATCACTAAGCTGTAGGAGAAAACTGGAACTCCCACAACCTTGGTGAGTTTCTAATAGGGGTGTGAATCTCAGTCTGATTTTTGGTGTCATGATTCGGTTCAAAATCGATTTTTCAATTCAGAAATTATTTTTCTATTAAAATGGTCATAAATTTAGCTTCAGTTTTGTAACTGACAAGCTGAAAAGATTAAACAACAATGTAAACAAATGGAACATTAAATTTAAAACAATAATTTTAAGCTGAAAAGAATACAGGTGACCCCCGAGGTACGAACGATTTAGGGACCTAAGAACGGTTCGCAGCTCGATTCTGCCGTAGCTAGGGGGTGAAAATTATTATTTTTTTTTAATTATCATGCTAACGGAGCGCGCGCACACATTTAAGCATGTACAGTAGTGTACTGTAATGTTAAACATTGCTATTCACATTTACAGAATAAATAAAAATATATTTTCTTACTTTGAGATGGTCAAAGCCGACATCTTAGGTTGCCATGCGTTGATTGTTTTCGGGCCGAGCAGCGCGGGGGCCGGCGAGCCACCGCAGCTGCTCCAGACCTGTGTTAGCTAGCTGGCTAGCTTCTGCTAGCCAAGCCATGAGCTGGTGTTGGAGCGGCGGCGCGATCAATCTGCAGCTCCTGCTCCAGCCTGAGACGTCCACAGAGCTCACAGAGCGATTCCAGCTAGTAATTAATCCATATGATGCGATCCTGGTCACAAGTGTTCAAAAGGCCGGCTCCCGTGTTAGCTCCCGTGTTAGCTTCTGGAGCTAGCCAGGCCAGAGCCTGGCCGGAGGTGTTCGCGCGGCGGCCTGGCACGATCAGCGATAAATCCGCTGCTGCCTGAGACATCCACAAAGTTCACAGAGACGTTTCCAGCTCGTAATTAATCCATATGAAGCCATCCTGGTCACCAGTCTTCGGCCGGCTGCCGGCAGCTAACCTAAAATGGCGTCCGGTGTTGTACATTAATTTGTGACCGGAGACCCCAGTGACTGAACCTAAAATGGCGTCCGGTGTTCTACATTAATTTGTGACCGTGTAAACTGAAGACCTACTTCCTGCTTGAATGAATGCTGCCCAAGATTGCTCAAAAATGATCAGAAATGATCTTTTTTATCATAATTATTATTTATAAAGCCTTTAAAACAACCACAGCTGCAACAAAGTGATGTACACATGAAATTAAGAACATTTAAACACACAAAAAAAATTTTTTTTTTTTTTAATACAGTAATTTCATATTTTTATTAAATATGATACGTTCGTAGGTCCCGTTGTTCGTAGGTCGATGGAGTCGTAACTAGGGGGTTTGCTGTAAACAACAATGTAAACAAATGGAACATTTATTTGAAACAATAATTTAAGGTTCCTAACTTTAACAATTTTTTTTTCATTGTTTGATATTGATACCAAAAATAGGAAAACATAATACAGGAGTGCATACAATGCTGTAACTTAAATTACCAGTGTTAGGTTAGCTTAGTTGCCTGGATTTCTCTAAAACAATGAAATAAAAATAAAAATCTAGGAACAAATAATTGATCCATCTATCATCTTTACCCACTTCTTCCTTTTCGAGTCTCGGGGGTCACTGGTGTCCATGTCCAGCCATCACTGTGTGAGAGGTGGGGGACACCTGGATAGGTCTCCAGTCCATCACAGACAAATAATTCAAAATATATAAATACGAAAGTAAACAGACTTCAGCCTACCATAGTGCAGTAACCTTTAACCTGTACAAACTTGCATTAAAAACTCTTCTGAACTGTAATTTATAAACATAAACTGTATCAATTAGAACTGGCTCCAGGTGATGTGTCTCATCTGGCCTCTCCAACCTGTTAAAAAGACAAAGTTGTATATTGTCTATACGTCTTAGTATAATATGAGAAACAACAATTACCTTTGAGCTGCAGCTGCATCAGAACTTCTCCCACGTTATTCTTGTTTCATGCTGGAGCTGTGTGGACCTTTATCTACTTGAAGGAATTACGTACAGTACGTTGCTTCCAGCGTATTAAAAATAAACTAAACCCCTCAACTTCCACTGAGCTGTTTGCTCGTAAATCCTTTGTGATACAGCAGGAGATTGAGTGGGAAATCTTCACAGCTGTTGGAGAATCAGCTGGAAGTTTGTTGCAGAGTTCACTGGTCGGCTGCTTTCACTTTCATCTTCCGCGCATTTTATCGTATTTCCAAAATACTGTACCATAATTTTATTTGACACTTCTTGCAAACAACCGTTCTATTGTTAAGCTCTGTCTTCCCTCAGAACGTTGTAGGATCTGAAATTATTTTTAAAGACGAAAGAGCGAGTTGAATCGCGCTGCCCTCCTGCTCCATGCTAGCAGGCTCCATTCAGATAAAGGGAGCTGGCTAACTAGCTTTGTGTACGGTGACCTACACGGCCAAAATTCTGCAGCGGCCGAATGGACACATAATGCAATATGCAGTACGCTCGGGAGTAGGCGCGGAAAAACATAAAATTAAACACGTTTTAAAATCGATTTTGGGGCTTTTAGAATCTATTCAGAATCGCCAAGACAGAATCTAGATTCTTTAAAAAAATATTTTTTTTCCTGCACCCCTAGTTTCTAAAGCCCTATTCACAGGGGATTAGTTTTACCTAGGGACCACATGTAATAAACAAATTACTCCCCAACGTCTGCTTTTTATGTGGCGCACTTGCACGGGATAACCAAAGCCTGATATTTAGCTGAAATTTACAGACATCTTCTGGATGTGATGTTAAAGAGGTTAAAAAAAAGTCACGTTAAGCTGAGATGGACAACCTGTCACCGGCCACGCGCGTCCGCTGACCCACCAGCTGAAATGGACTTGCGACCTGTCCAGGGTGTACCCCACCTCTCACACATGGCTGGACATGGGCACCAGCGACCCTCACTACCTGAAAAGGAAGAAGCGGGTAAAGATAATGGATGGATCGATATCGGCTACGCATGTCTCCGCACCTGCTTTCATCTGCGGTGAAGGAAGTAGCATCTACAAAAGCCGAAGCGAGCAACGCGTTCATTTAAAATAGCCTTATTCTATATTTTTCCTAATGATTTTGCTTAAACAAAAACAAAAACTGCTTAATTACGTATCGGATCCCGCCCATTTCTGTCCAATTCACAGAGATACCTATTTGAATTGGATTAGCATTATCACAGGACCTCGGAGTTCAGTAAAATGTAGTAGGTAATTTGTGGGGGAAGTTTTGCTTTACAAATGACAGACATGGCAGATTCACATGGGATTAACAACAGACAATCTCCGTAATTATTACATATAGCATGTGGTCCCTATGTAAAACTAATCCCATGCAAATAGAGCTTAAAACAGGAACTTAAGAAAATTGCCTTAAAGTAGAAACCTTTATTTCTTTCTACAAAGTACATTTCTCACATAATTTTATAAGGGGCCAGAATATAGGACAAAATTGATTTTTTTTTTTTTGTGGAAAATATATTCATTTCATTTAAAAACATGACAATTATGCATACAATACAATAACAAAAGTAAATAAAATAAAATGAAAGGTGGCAGAAGAAGAACTACCGTAGTCTTATGAAAACTGCCCCTTTTTACTCAATTCTAA
>JBBPBX010011471.1:0-55840 GCA_038048925.1 Garcialebias charrua | reverse complement strand
TCTTTTGACCCTCTTTCAGGACTTCTGGGGGGAGGTCGAAAATCCTGGGACTTCTAGTGCTAAGACGTGCACTCCCAGGAACTTGGTGCTGTCCACTCTTTCCACTGTGGTACTGTTGATGGTCAGAGGGGCATGTTGGGTATCCCTCTTCCTGAAGTCCACAAAAATCTCCTTTGTCTTCTCCACGTTGAGAGTGAGATTGTTGTGTCCGCACCACAAGGCCAGGCGGCTCACCTCGTTCCTGTAGTCCGTCTCATCGTTGTTGCTGATGAGACCCACCACTGTTGTGTCGTCCGCAAACTTGATGAAGTGGTTGGAGCTGTATGATGGTGTGCAGTCGTGTGTTAGCAGGGTGAATAGAAGGGGGCTCAGCACACATCCTTGTGGGGCTCCTGTATTCAATGTGATGGTGCTGGATGTGTTATTCCCGACCCGTACTGCCTGTGGTCTCCCGGTCAGGAAGTCTAGCAGCCAGTTACACATTGAGGTGTTCAGCCCCAGACTGTCCAGTTTAAGGATGAGCTGTTGGGGGATGATGGTGTTGAATGCTGAGCTGAAGTCGATGAACAGCATTCTGACATAGGAGTCTTTCGTGTCCAGATGTGTGAGAGCTGTGTGGAGGGCAGAGGAGATGGCATCGTCGGTTGAGCGATTAGGCCGATATGCAAATTGGAAGGGATCCAGGGAGGCAGGGAGGACAGATGTGATGCTTTTCATGACTAGCCGTTCGAAGCACTTCATCAGGATGGGGGTGAGTGCTACTGGACGATAGTCATTGAGGCAGGAGGGCGTTGCCTTCTTTGGGACAGGGATGATGGTGGTGGCTTTGAAACAGGTGGGGACGATGGCCTGACTCAGCGAGATGTTAAAGATGTCCGTGAAGACCACTGCAAATTCTCCTGCATAGTCCTTTAGCACACGACCAGGTATGTTATCAGGACCAGAAGCTTTCCGGGCGTTGATCTTGATGTATGATCGCCTCAAACTGTCTGAGGACAGCGTCAGCACCTGGTCATCGGGAGAGGGGGTGAGTCTTTGTGCAGGTGTGCTGTTACATGCCTCAAACCGAGCAAAGAAGTAATTCAGTTCATTCAGCGTAGAGGTTGTGCTGTCACAGGTCTGTGGGGATGGTTTGTAGTTTGTGATGGTCTGTATTCCTTGCCACAGACTCCGTGTATCCTTGCTGTCCTTGAAGCGGTGAGCTATTTTCCTGGAATACTGCTTCTTGGCCTTTCTGATGCCCCGGGCCAGGTTGTTTCTGGCTGTCCTCAGGCCCACCTGATCTCCCGCTGTGAAGGCAGCATTCCTGGCTCTCAGGAGTCTGTAAACCTCTGCTGTCAGCCATGGCTTCTGATTTGCCCGAACAGTGATGGTTTTGAGGTTGGTTACATCATCAATGCACTTGGTGATGTATGAACATACAGTGTCTGAGTACTCCTGGAGACATGTGTTGTTGTTTGTGGTAGCAGCTTCTTTGAACATACTCCAATCTGTGGTGTCAAAACAGTCCTGGAGTGCCTCTGAAGACCCTCTGGCCACACTCGTATCTGCTTGCGAACTGGTTTTGTGACTTTCACCAACCGTTCTACATACCAAGGGAGTTTACAGCTGTTTTGATTGTTGCTGTATATATCCCTCCAAGCTCCAACAGCAAAGATAGAGGTGAGGCACTGAATGAACTATATCTGCACATCAGTGAGCAACAAACAGCCCACCCTGATGCTTTTCTCATCACGGCTGGTGATTTCAACCAAGCAGATTTAAAGAGTGTTCTTCCAAAAACATACAGAAACATAAACTTTGCAACAAGAGGAAACAACACCCTGGACCAGGTTTACACCACCATGAAAAATTCCTACAGAGCCATCCCCCTCCCCCACATTGGTGCTTCTGACCATATCTGTGTTATGCTAAAGCCAGCATACAGGCCACTGGTGAAAGTCACAAAACCAGTCCGCAAGCAGATACGAGTGTGGCCAGAGGGGTCTTCAGAGGCACTCCAGGACTGTTTTGACACCACAGATTGGAGTATGTTCAAAGAAGCTGCTACCACAAACAACACCACATGTCTCCAGGAGTACTCAGACACTGTATGTTCATACATCACCAAGTGCATTGATGATGTAACCAACCTTAAAACCATCACTGTTCGGGCTAACCAGAAGCCATGGCTGACAGCTGAGGTTCACAGACTCATGAAAGCCAGGAATGCTGCCTTCAAAGCGGGAGATCAGGTGGGCCTGAGGGCAGCCAGAAACAACCTGGACCGGGGCATCAGAAAGGCAAAGAGGCAGTATTCTGGGAAAATAGCTCACCGTTTCAAGGACAGCAGGGATACACGCAGTCTGTGGCAGGGAATACAGACCATCACAAACTACAAACCACCCCCCCAGACCTGTGACAGCTCAGCCTCTGCGCTGAATGAACTGAATGAGTTCTTTGCTCGGTTCGAGGCAAGTAACAGCACACCAGCACATAAACTCCCCCCCTCTCCTGATGGCCAGGTGCTGACGCTGTCCTCAGACAGCGTAAGGCGATCATTCATCAAGATTAACGCCCGGAAGGCCTCTGGTCCTGACAACATACCTGGTCGTGTGCTGAAGGACTGTGCAAGGGAACTCGCAGCGGTCTTCACGGACATCTTTAACATCTCACTGAGCCAGGCCATCGTCCCCACCTGTTTCAAAGCCACCACCATCATCCCTGTCCCAAAGAAGGCAACGCCCGCATGCCTCAATGACTATCGCCCAGTAGCACTCACCCCCATCCTGATGAAGTGCTTTGAACGGCTAGTCATGAAAAGCATCACATCTGTCCTCCCTGACTCCCTGGATCCCTTCCAATTTGCATACCGACCTAATCGCTCAACCGACGATGCCATCTCCTCTGCCCTTCACACAGCTCTCACACATCTGGACACGAAGGACTCCTATGTTAGAATGTTGTTCATCGACTTCAGCTCGGCATTTAACACCATCATCCCCCAACAGCTCATCCTTAAACTGGACAGTCTGGGGCTGAACACCTCAATGTGTAACTGGCTGCTAGACTTCCTGACCGGGAGACCACAGACAGTGCGGGTCGGGAGTAACACATCTAGCACCATCACATTGAACACAGGGGCCCCACAAGGATGTGTGCTGAGCCCCCTTCTATTCACCCTGCTAACACACGACTGCACACCATCGTACAGCTCCAACCACTTCATCAAGTTTGCGGACGACACAACAGTGGTGGGTCTCATCAGCAACAACGATGAGACGGACTACAGGAACGAGGTGAGCCGCCTGGCCTTGTGGTGCGGACACAACAATCTCACTCTCAACGTGGAGAAGACAAAGGAGATTGTTGTGGACTTCAGGAAGAAGGATGCCCAACATGCCCCTCTGACCATCAACAGCACCGCAGTGGAGAGAGTAGACAGCACCAAGTTCCTGGGAGTGCACGTCTCAAAGGACCTGTCCTGGAGCAGGAACACTGCAGCACTGGCAAAGAAGGCTCACCAGCGTCTCTACTTTCTCCGCAAGCTGAAAAGGGCTGGAGCTTCAACCCCCATCATGAGCACCTTCTACAGAGGTGCCATAGAAAGTGTCCTGACCAGCTGCATCACTGTGTGGTTTGGTGCATGTACTGCATCCTGCCGCAAGAGCCTCCAGCGCATTGTGAGAGCAGCTGAGAAGATCGTGGGCACCTCCTTGCCCTCACTGCAGGACTTACACAGCAAACGCCTCACTCGGAAAGCCCACTGCATGGCAGGTGATCCCACACACCCACTACACAGCTGCTTCAGACTGCTGCCATCAGGGAGGAGACTGAGGAGTCTCCAGGCTCGAACCAGCAGACTGAGAGACAGCTCTGTTCATCAGGCAGTCAGAATGCTAAACACTCTGCCTGCTCTGCCCCCCCTCCCATTTGAACTGCCTTAACACTAAAACTTTCTCACACATTACCACACAACACAAAGTTTTTAACACTGGACTCTGTGTCATCAAACGGGTTATTCACTAAACTCTCGGTCATGTGCTCATACAGTTTGCACTACTTCTCATACTTGCACTAATGTTTGTATTACATCACTGCCTATAATCATAATACTGTTTACATTCTCTGTTTACATTTATTAATACTGTTTACTTTTATTACTACTGCTTACATGTAATTACTACTGTTTACATTTACACTACTCTAATATCTACACCACTGCTGGTACATATACAGTGTGCTCTGAACGGTCTTATTTAGGGATGCCCAATGTGCCTTACTGCATATGCCACTTTTTGCCTCTATAACAACATCAACTACTACCTCATACATATACTGTGTACATTAACTCATACGCTGCTTTGCCACTTTGCAAATGTCAATGCTAGAAACCTTTAGTTTATTTTAGTTATACTTTTTATACTCTTTTTTTATACTAGTATGCAAAAACTCAGGACAGTATTATGTTCATTAAATGTTTAATGTTTTAGTTTTAGAGTTGGTGTAAATTTTCATACTCTTATACCACTATGCAAAAAAACTCAGGACAGTGTTAGTTTTACTATTTTATGCTTATGTCTATTATTATATGTTTCAGTGTTTCAATGTTTAGATGTTTACTGTTGCACCGAGGGACTGAGAGAAACGCAATTTCGGTCCTGTGTATGTCCTGTACAGTACATATTGCAGATCTGACAATAAAGTTGACTTTGACTTTGACTTTGTCTGTAAGCTAGCTTTAGCATAACACAGATATGTTCAGAAGCACCAATGTTAGGGAGGGGGAGGGCCTTGTAAGCACTTTTCATGGTGGTGTAGACTTGGTCCAGTGTACTTTTGCCTCTTGTTGGGAAGTTTATGTTTCTGTATGTTTTTGGAAATACACTCTTTAAATCTGCTTAGTTGAAATCACCAGCCATGATGAGAAAAGCATCAGGGTGTGCTGTTTGCTGCTCACTGATGTGCAGATATAGTTCATTCAGTGCCTCACCTCTAACTTTGCTGTTGGAGCTTGGAGGAATATATACAGCAACGATCATAACAGCTGTAAATTCCCTCGGTAAATAGAACGGTCTGCATTTAATAGTCATAAACTCCACTAAAGGTGAGCAGTGTTTGTAGACCACAGCAGCATCCAGACACCATGCGTTGTTGATGTAAACACAGAGCCCCCCTCCGCGTGTCTTACCTCCCTCGTTGAGAGCACGGTCCGCTCTGTAGCATGTTAGCCTCTCGAGCTGAATAGCATGGTCCGGAACGTTGTTATTAAGCCACGTTTCCGTGAATACAAACACACAACAGTCTCTCACAGTCTTTTGTGTCGTTCGTAGCAGGCGCATATAATCCAATTTGTTGTCCAAGGAGCGTACGTTAGCCAAAACCATGGATGGAATAGCCGGTTTGTGTGGGCTAGCTGCTAGCCTAGCTCCGATACCTCCGCTCTTACCCCGCTTCTGCTTCCTGTCACGCCGCTTATGGCGCTTCCACTGCGGGGGCGATGAAGGGAGGCTTGGTGCTGGCTTCCAGAGCAGGCCGCAGGCACGTAGCTTCTCTTCGAGCTCGCTGTTTATTTCCGAATGAGCGGTTTTTCCGACATCAAGCAGGAACTCACGGCTATACTTGCGTTCTTGAACATGTAGACATGACGAAGACGTGCCGGCACATTGCGGCATGCAGGACAAAACAGACGAAAGCACCGTGTTGTTGGGAGAGAGAGAAGCCGCGGCCTTTGCACGCGCCGCCATGTTGCATGTTAATTTCTCTGTATGATGTGTCTGGGAGTAGATCCAGAGAAAACTAAGCAGGTGAAATGTCATTTATGCACAACTGTCCTTTCTGCTATTAATATTTGAAATCTAAATACTAGTAATTTTCTTTGTGTTCAACAGAGGAAGACTATGGAGATGATGGGGTCACTATCAAAGTCAAAGTCAAAGTCACCTTTATTGTCAGAACTGCAATGTGTACAGGACATACACAGGATTGAAATTGCGTTTCTTTCAGTCCCTCAGTGCAACAGTAACCATTTAAAAACTAAAACGCTGAAACATTTAATAAACATAAGCATAAAATAGTAAAAGTGTAACACTGTCCTGAGTTTTTTCATAGTAGTATAAAAGTATGAAAATTTACACCAACACTGAAACACCAAACACCCCTAAAACACCAAACACCCAATGAACATAAGCATAAAATGAAATAATAAAAGTGTAATACTGTCCTGAGTTTTTTCATAGTAGTATAAAAAGTATAAAAAGTATATCTATAAAATAAACTGAAGGTTCTAGCATTGACATTTGCAAAGAGTGGCACAGCAGCATATGAGTTAATGTACACAGTATATGTATGAGGTAGTTGATGTTGGTATAGAGGCAAAGTGGCATATGCAGTAAGGCACATAAGGCACATTTGGCATCCTTAGATAAGGCTAGTCAGAGAATACTGTATATGTATCAGCAGTAGTGTAGATATAAAAGTAGTGTAAATGTAAACAGTAGTAATAAATGTAAAACAGTAGTAATAAATGTAAACCGTATTAATAAATGTAAACAGTGAATGTAAACAGTAGTAAGACTATAGGCAGTAATGTAATACAAACATTAGTGCAAATATGAGAAGTAGTGCAAACTGAATGAGCACATGACCGAGAGTTTAGTGAATAACCCGTTTGATGACACAGGGTCCAGTGTTAAAAACTTTGTGTTGAGTGGTAATGTGTGAGAAAGTTTTTTGTGTTAAGGCAGTTCAAATGGGAGGGGAGGCAGAGCAGGCAGAGTGTTTAGCATTCTGACTGCCTGATGAACAGAGCTGTCTCTCAGTCTGCTGGTACGAGCCTGGAGACTCCTCAGTCTCCTCCCTGATGGCAGCAGTCTAAAGCGGCTGTGTAGTGGGTGTGTGGGATCACCTGCCATGCAGAGGGCTTTCCGAGTGAGGCGTTTGCTGTGTAAGTCCTGCAGTGAGGGCAAGGAGGTGCCGACGATCTTCTCAGCTGCTCTCACGATGCGCTGGAGGCTCTTGCGGCATGATGCAGTACATGCACCAAACCACACCGTGATGCAGCTGGTCAGGACACTTTCTATGGCACCCCTGTAGAAGGTGCACATGATGGGGGTTGAAGCTCCAGCCCTTTTCAGCTTGCGGAGAAAGTAGAGGCGCTGGTGAGCCTTCTTGGCCAGTGCTGCAGTGTTCCTGCTCCAGGACAGGTCCTTTGAGACGTGCACTCCCAGGAACTTGGTGCTGTCCACTCTCTCCACTGCGGTGCTGTTGATGGTCAGAGGGGCATGTTGTGCATCCCTCTTCCTGAAGTCCACGACAATCTCCTTTGTCTTCTCCACGTTGAGAGTGAGATTGTTGTGTCCGCACCACAAGGCCAAGCGGCTCACCTCGTTCCTGTAGTCCGTCTCATCGTTGTTGCTGATGAGACCTACCACTGTTGTGTCGTCCGCAAACTTGATGAAGTGGTTGGAGCTGTACGATGGTGTGCAGTCGTGTGTTAGCAGGGTGAATAGAAGGGGGCTCAGCACACATCCTTGTGGGGCCCCTGTGTTCAATGTGATGGTGCTAGATGTGTTACTCCCGATCCGTACTGTCTGTGGTCTCCCGGTCAGGAAGTCTAGCAGCCAGTTACACATTGAGGTGTTCAGCCCCAGACTGTCCAGTTTATGGATGAGCTGTTGGGGGATGATGGTGTTGAATGCCGAGCTGAAGTCGATGAACAGCATTCTAACATAAGAGTCCTTCGTGTCCAGATGTGTGAGAGCTGTGTGGAGGGCAGAGGAGATGGCATCGTTGGTTGAGCGATTAGGTCGGTATGCAAATTGGAAGGGATCCAGGGAGGCAGGGAGGACAGATGTGATGCTTTTCATGACTAGCCGTTCAAAGCACTTCATCAGGATGGGGGTGAGTGCTACTGGGCGATAGTCATTGAGGCATGCGGGCGTTGCCTTCTTTGGGACAGGGATGATGGTGGTGGCTTTGAAACAGGTGGGGACGATGGCCTGGCTCAGTGAGATGTTAAAGATGTCCGTGAAGACCGCTGCGAGTTCCCCTGCACAGTCCTTCAGCACACGACCAGGTATGTTGTCAGGACCAGAGGCCTTCCGGGCGTTAATCTTGATAAATGATCGCCTTACGCTGTCTGAGGACAGCGCCAGCACCTGGCCATCAGGAGAGGGGGGGAGTTTATGTGCAGGTGTGCTGTTACTTGCCTCAAACCGAGCAAAGAACTCATTCAGTTCATTCAGCGTAGAGGTTGAGCTGTCACAGGTCTGGGGGGTGGTTTGTAGTTTGTGATGGTCTGTATTCCCTGCCACAGACTGCGTGTATCCTTGCTGTCCTTGAAACGGTGAGCTATTTTCCTGGAATACTGCTTCTTGGCCTTTCTGATGCCCCGATCCAGGTTCTTTCTGGCTGCCCTCAGGCCCACCTGATCTCCCGCTTTGAAGGCAGCATTCCTGGCTCTCAGGAGTCTGTAAACCTCAGCTGTCAGCCATGGCTTCTGATTAGCCTGAACAGTGATGGTCTTGAGGTTAGTTACATCATCAATGCACTTGGTGATGTATGTACATACAGTAGCTATGTTTACATGGACATAAGTAATCGGATCAAACGGCTGATCGGATCAAAAGTGCGTCATGTAAACACCCCGGTCGGGTTATTTTTTGTGTATTCGGCGTGATCCGACCTAATTTGCGATCCGTTCGAAGCGGGTGGTTTACGCCGATCCGTAGCCCGATGTGTGCGCATGTAAACACATGATCTGTTCCTTTTACCGGACTGTGGGAAACTGTCCTGACTGCGCATGTGCGCTACGCGCACCCCCATCCCTCCCTCCCTCTCCCCCCTCGTGTTTCCTCCTCCACCTGGCTAGTGGGTTGATGCTAACGCTAGCATGGTGGGGAAGCAAAACTGGTTGGTGAGCGATGTAACATTTCTAATGGAAACGTTAAAATAGCTCAAAACTATCGAACGCCTTGACCCAACGTGTAGTTATTTAAACAAGTACATGAACAGCTGGAAGAAGCTGGAGATCGCTGGAAGAGCTTGAAAGCTAAGTGCTACAAAGCTAAAAACAACAACGGGACAAGTGGCTACGACTCCACCACTTTTTCATTTTACGTGTTGATGGATTAACTCATGAGAGATCTGCCACTTCCAACACAGCAGGCAGCGGTGTGGATCTAGGTGATGAGGAGGAGAGGAATCTGAGGATAGGAAGCTAACCAGGAGCAAAGCATCCTTTGTGGTAAGTTAGACTCTTCAAAACACATTAACCCTCTGTACTGTATTACTTGAGTAATTAGAATACAACAAATATGTTAAAATGTAATTATAATAAGAAATAAGAGTAGCTGTAGGGCTAGCATAGAACTACAGTATACTGTATTGTACATTAAAACTCAAACTAGATAATTAACCTAACAAATTTCAACATATCAGAGGTCCAGTTAAACTTTATTTTGTTTGTTTTTCAGATGATGAGTCCAGCTTTGAAGAGGCAGCTGGCAGCAGCACACAACAGACAGTGGCAGGTGATGGTGGCAGGTGATGGTGGCAGGTGATGGTGGCACGTGGCAGGTGATGGTGGCAAGTGATGGTGGCAGAAGATGCAAGAGTCCCACATCTTCTACTGAGGAATCCCAAGAAGTTCACACATGTGCTTTAGAACAACTCAAAACTGATTTGAAAATGTTTCAATTCTCCACAACCATGTTTTTTTGTGCACGGACAGATCTGTAAATGTCTTTTTTACACAGACTTAGGATTGATAGTTTATGGTACAATTAAGGTACATGTTCTAACTTAATACAGTCAGATGGTTTAAGAAGGACTCTGAGTTTCTGCATGACATAAAAACACATTTGCTGTTCTATCAGGATACAGAAACATACATTTTGGATGTAAAATCGATTATTTTGTCACCAATTTTGTTTTCCGAAATCACATGCATACATTGAAATTGTGAAAGTATGTGATGAGTTGATAAAGAAGTTACTGAATTACAGGTTACTGTAGTTTTTAAATGACCAAATAATGTTTTTTTTTGTCGTCATTACAAGATTTGATCTGTGCACATCGTCTGTTTTGTACAAACGTTTTGAACGTTTAATTTTTATGTTTTTCTGATATACCTCAAATTGCACTAAGAATGAAACTTGTTTCAAACAAGCAATTTCAACTGTTTACAAGAATGTGTTAAAATGTTTGGTCCATTAAAGAGCTCAGATGTTCACTAGTATTACTTGCAGTTGTTTATTGTGATAATAATTTTATACAAATGTTAACTGCATGTGAACACAAATACATAAGTACAGTATCTTTTTAGAAGAACTCTCCACTGTGACTTCAGAAACCCGGTCATCTCTACCTCCACCTGACTGAGCAAAGGTAAACATTAAATGACTTGAGGAGTCAGACGAGGAGAGTTTGCGTATCCTTTGACGAGCCTGTCCAACAGCAGGTATGCAGGGTCACCAACAATGAAGAGACGGACGTCCTTTGCTTCAATGTTCCTCGCAGACTGCAAAAAAGGACATGCCAATATTTAGTGTTCAACTTTTTATTTGTTTAAAGTTATGGTTCAAACAAATTTTATTTGAAAGAAAACTTTACAGCTAAGTATGTCTACTGATATATTTAGCTGTAATAGTTGTAAAATTAAATACAATATAGTAAATGTTAGCCTTACATTTTGGCAACATTTAACTATTTGTTTAAAGACCTGGCTCAAACAAATTTTATTTGAAAGAAAACTTTACAGCTAAGTATGTCTACTGATTACTTAGCTGTAATAGTTGTAAAACTAAATACAATATAGTAAATTTTAGCCTTACATTTTGGCAAGATTTAACTTTGTTTAAAGATTTGGTTCAAACAAACATTTTTAAAAATAAAACTTTACAGCTAAGCATCTCTACTTTGAGATACTGTACTTAGCTGTAACCGTTGTAGTAATACTAAATGCAATATAGTAAATACAGTATTGGCCTTACTTTTGTCAACAGAGCCCTTTGATAGAGGTCTGAGTGGCGCAGGACGTTGGCATCATGCCTGGCATCTTGACACTGATGCTCCAGAAACAGGAAAACAGAGAAAGAATAGTAATTAATAACAAATACAGACAGTATCACGCAGACAGGTAGAAAAATAAAGGACAAAAAAGTTTATTAGCATACAGCGTTTTTATTTTCTTACCAACAGTTGTCCACGACAGCTTGGAGGACAGAGGACGTCCAGCGCTCTCATCCTGTGAATAAAAAAACTAAAAGCACGCGCTGCTTTGCCTGTAGTTCAATCAGGGAGTTAGTAAAAAAACTCAGTCGCCGTCATTACAATCGGGCGCGGGTCCATTTTGGACGCGTATGTTTACTTTCGTCCCGGAAGTAACTTCTTCTTCTGTGGTTTTTACGAAAGTAACTTCCTCTTCGTTTTTTTTTAAGGGGAGTGTACCACTCTGCGCATGTCAGAACTTCTGATCAGAATAAAAGCCTGCTGCATGTAAACACTCGTCATGAACGGATTGTGCCCATGTAAACGGTGCTATCTAATTATGCGATCAGAACACATTTCAATCCGGTCACAGAATTTTGCCCATGTAAACATAGCTAGTGACTGAGTACTCCTAGAGACATAAGTTGTTGTTTGTGGTAGCAGCTTCTTTGAACATACCCCAATCTGTGGTGTCAAAACAGTCCTGGAGTGCCTCTGAAGACCCCTCTGGCCACACTCGTATCTGCTTGCGGACTGGTTTTGTGACTTTCACCAGTGGCCTGTATGCTGGCTTTAGCATAACACAGATATGGTCAGAAGCACCAATGTGGGGGAGGGGGAGGGCTCTGTAGGCATTTTTCATGGTGGTGTAAACTTGGTCCAGTGTATTGTTTCCTCTTGTTGCAAAGTTTATGTTTCTGTATGTTTTTGGAAATACACTCTTTAAATCTGCTTGGTTGAAATCACCAGCCGTGATGAGAAAAGCATCAGGGTGTGCTGTTTGCTGCTCACTGATGTGCAGATATAGTTCATTCAGCGCCTCACCTCTAACTTTGCTGTTGGAGCTTGGAGGAATACATACAGCAACAATCACAACAGCTGTAAATTCCCTCGGTAAATAAAACGGTGTGCATTTAATAGTCATAAACGCCACTAAAGGTGAGCAGTGTTTGTGGACCACAGCAGCATCTAGGCACCATGCTTTGTTGATGTAAACACACAGCCCCCCTCCGCGTGTCTTACCTCCCTCGAGGGTTTCGTTTGCTCTATAGCATGTTAGCTGCCCTAGCTGAACAGCATGGTCCGGAACGTTGTTGTTGAGCCACGTTTCCATGAATACAAACACACAGCAGTCTCTCACAGTCTTTTGTGTCGTTCGTAGCAGGCATATATAATCCAGTTTATTGTCCAAGGAGCGCACGTTAGCCAAAACCATGGATGGGATCGCCGGTTTGTGTGGGCTAGCTGCTAGCCTAGCTCGGATACCTCCCCGCTTACCCCGCTTCTGCTTCCTGTCGCACCGCTTGTCGCGTTTCCAATGCAGGCGCGATGGAGGGAGGCTCGGTGCTGGCTCCCAGAGCAGGTCACAGTCACTCTGCTTGTTGCATTTCCAATGCGGGCGCGATGAAGCGAGGCTCGGTGCTGGCTTCCAGAGCAGGCCACAGGTCCGTAGCTTCTCCTGGAGCTTGCTGTTTATTTCCAGATGAGCGGTTTTTCCAACATCAATCAGGAACTCACGGCTGTACTTGCGTTCTGAACACGTAGACATGACGGAGACGTGACGGCACATTGTGGCATGCAGGACAAAGACAAAAACACCGTGTTCTCGGGAGAGAGAGAAGCCGCAGCGAGTGCTCGCGCCGCCATCTTGGATAGCCCTATGCAGTCTGAGGAAAGGCCTGAGAATGAAGGAGTGGAGGATGAGGAGGAGAGTGTAAGTGTATGATGAAATTATATACATTCTCAATCTTAATAATGATTTAATAATCACTTTTTAATGATAATACTGATGAACCTGTTGTTTGTTTAGGAACCACCTCCCTGCAGTCTGTCCAGTCAGTATCCACTGGAGGAGATTTTGGCTGAGGAAGAGGCACTGAACATAAATGTCACAGCTCCATGCCCATGAAGAGAGGGCTGCAGATGTACCAGGACATTCCACCAGATGTTCTGTCTGAGGACCCTGCTGCTGCTGGTGGTGGAACCAACACAAGACTTGTCCTTTGCTGTCAGATCTTGCTTTCTCATATTTGTGTTCAATCTCCTCCCACACCCAGCAAACTTGTTCTCCACTGCAGGATACACTGTCTGTCTAGAACACTCACACATACTGCCTGAGAAGCAGATATGATCATTTTCCTCAACAAGAACAGTTTCTGATTTTATACTGTACTTGCTGCTAACCTGGACTTGATTGTACAAGTTGCTCTTTTTTATAATAATAATAATTTTGTTTGATATTCTGCAACTGATTAGCCCATCAGTGAGAGCTCCGTAACATGACTGCAGCATTACACACTGGACATGTGGAAATGTGTTTCCATGAGGTTTTCAAACACAAAGCTCTCTTGTAAAAGTATACCCCTGCAAAAAGAAAACTTATGACATATTGAAGTTCATAAGTTTGATATTTATATACTGGTTGAAAATAGCCCTGTGAGAAATTCATAGTAAATTTAACAAAAATGAAAAAGTTCATAGAATTAAAATTCAAACAGAAGTTCAAATTATTTCATCTTGAAAGAACTTTGGCTAACTACTGTAGCTCATTTATAACATGATGGAGTTAAACTCAAAGCAGTCTCCTCAGATAAATAGTGTTAACTTATTTTTTTTATATTTGATTGTTTCTGTTCAGTGCCCTGAGATGACTTCTGTTGTGACTTGGTGCTGTGACTTAGCACCAATGTAAACTGGTTGTGTGAACCAAATCTTGTAAGAAAATAAAATGTTCAACACATTCTGACTTGTCTTCTAATTGATGTATTATTACCCCAAAAAATGTGTATTTTTATTTAAGACAGGCTCAGAGTCCAGTTTTATTTTAACCATTTTAGTAAAAACAAATTTGATGACCATGTTACATTACTGTAGAAAACGTATAAGACTCGAGCTAAATGACACACAAGATTTAAACACTGTTTACATTATATCATTACATCTTCTGATTTTAAGTCACAGCTTCCTCGACTGCTCTTGGAGATTTAAAAATGTAATCAGTCAGAGAAAGGTAACTGTGGATGGTTGAACAGAGCTACTTCATCAGACGATTTTCACATGGATCACCTGTCCTCTGTGCCTCATTGGAACAACTTGTTTGTATTTGGGGTTTGGATCTGATCTCGGCTCTAGCCTCCTCACTGCTTCCCTCATGTTTGAGCTGCATGTATCCCCACTTCTCACAAACATCCAGGCTGGACCAGAGGTTCCCTCATCATCATCACCTCCTGCTGTGTCCTGTACAGTGGAATAAAATGTCTCTTAAAGCTAGGGTATGTAGCTTTTTTTTATAAACATATTTCTTCTCTCTGTCACTATTTTTTGACAGACTGATGTTAGACAGCTAATCTTTGAGAAATACTATATTCCTCTGGCGTCTCCCGGTGGTTAAAATAGCATTTATAAAAACCAGAGCGGCCCGAGTTTAACCAGCCAATAAAAACAGAGTTTTGTTCATGCGCGAGCTTCCCCCGCCTATCCCCCGCCTCTCCCAGCTGCACCGCGCATCCGCGCACGTTCCCGTCTCAAACAGTAGCTGTTTCAAAATGGTGGAGGTGGCGAGAGCTTCGGGTGCTCAAAGGATTGCAAAGCGATGCAGAGTTAGCAACATTCTTGCTTGACAAGTAAGTGTCTTTGCTTGAATCATGTGATAGCGCAAATGCCATGATATTATCTACAACAGGCTAAAACCGTTTTCCGGCCTACAGCTGACGTGATGCTAATGGTAGCAGCTAACTCATTCAACCTCAGTATTGTTTCGATACGTACATTTAGTTATCCTAACTTATTGTATTGTGGATCAGCAAGCAGATATGATGAAAGTACTGTAACTGCGCTGTCTGTGTAAGAGAGGCATGATCACAACAACTAGCAATTAGCATATTGTCTGCAGATCATTTGGTGTTCATAATCGAAAAGTCTGTTAGTTCTCCTACACAATATATGTTGTTGATGCATACATGTCAACCTCTTTGGACGTTTACCTGTATAAAGGGCCTCAAAAATCATTAATTTTTTGCATAAAATCTGTAAAACTTGCGGTGGGGGGGACGCGTTTGTCTGCTGCGGACATGAGCCTGCAGTGAAGCAGGATGAAAGGAGAGCGTAAAAAGTTCAAATTTTACTTCTAGCAGCAGAACAGGATGGAAGATGGCTGTTTGATGCTATTTTTTAAATCATCCCACATGCTTTGATATGTTAGATAAATTTGTCCGTATACCTGCAAAATGACGTAAAGCATCGTCTGATCAATAAGGAGATTATATTGAAAGCTTATATTGGCAAGCACTCTGTGTTTATTTAAACTCAGCAGAAATAATTGAGATTCATTAGATATTTAGTTTGATAGATTATTATGTATGAATCATTCTACAAACAAAGATAATTTAGAATTATAGGGTAAGTTGGAAGTGACACAGCATATGAAACGTGCCATACAAAATACTTCATTGTGTGATAAATGTGTTGAAAAGAATATCTGATTATTGTTTGAACTACATTATATGTTTTTATGCAGAGATGATGACTTTGGGGAAGGTCTGAGAAGTAGTGAATTTGGGGAGACTCCCATTCAGGTTTTGGAAACAAGGTAAGTAAGGGGAAACCGTATTTATGTCAAGATTATTTTATGGTTTGCACTGCAACTAATATAACTGTGATCATAATATTATTACACAATTTTAAAATGTAGATGGTAAGGTTGTATGTCTAATATTGTTTATGAAATGTATTTCCACCAGATATTACGGTAGGCAGAAACAAAAACCAAACCATCCATCCATTTTCGTCCGCTTATCCGGGGTCGGGTCGCGGGGGTAGCAGCCTAAGTAGGGAGGCCCAGACTTCCCTCTCCCCAGCCACTTGGAGCAGCTCCTCTGGGGGAATCCCAAGGCGTTCCCAGGCCAGCCGAGAAACATAGTCCCTCCAGCGTGTCCTGGGTCTTCCTCTGGGTCTCCTCCCGGTGGGACATGCCCGGAACACCTCACCAGGGAGGCGTCCAGGAGGCATCCTAACCAGATGCCCGAGCCACCTCAACTGGCTCCTCTCGATGTGGAGAAGCAGCGGCTCTACTCCGAGTCCCTCCCGGATGACTGAGCTTCTCACCCTATCTCTAAGGGAGAGTCCAGACACCCTGCGGAGAAAACTCATTTCAGCCGCTTGTATCCGAGATCTTGTTCTTTCGGTCACAACCCAAAGCTCATGACCATAGATGAGGGTGGGAACGTAGATCGATCGGTAAATTGAGAGCTTTGCCTTTCGACTCAGCTCTCTCTTCACCACGACAGACCGGTACAGCGCCCGCTTCACTGCGGATGCTGCACCTATCCGCCTATCGATCTCACGCTCCAGTTTTTATATAATGTATTTGTTTATTGTTATGGCTTTTCTGTGCTGCAATTTTAGTGGACATAAAATTAGAATAATACAGATGCACAATATTGACAATAAATGACTTTGAAGCTTATTTTTTTATTATTTTATTTTTCTAACCGCGTCACAGAAAAAGTACAACTTTATAAATTTAAGAATTTTTAAAAAGATGACTTAATTAAAATTCTGTTCTTCTGTGTTCATGTATAACATACACTTGCACTGAACGTACGTATTTTAGTGCGTGTTAAAAATATGATTTTGTCTATACTTTCGAGTTAGTCTCATTAACTTTTATTGAGAGAATTTATTGAACTGGTACCCAAGTACATGTTTTTTTCTGTCATGATCAAAATTGAATATTGTTTTTTAATAAAATAATGTAATGTGTTGCCTCAGTAACAATGTTAGTTTATGACAAGAAAGTTAATGCTCAATAGTCCAGGTATCAAATCCGATAATTCTCTATCAGGTCATCTGGATAGTTTATTTTTAGTAGAAACGTTTCACCCTCACTCCAGAAGCCCTCTGGAGTGAGGGTGAAACGTTTCTACTAAAAATAAACTGTCCAGATGACCTAATAGAGAATTATCAAATGTTAATTTATGTTTTTTTCACGTTTATATTTTTTTGTTTTAGTATGTCTTCGCTGATCATTCACGACGAGGTTTATGAAAGTGACTTCAATGACATTCAAAATTCTGTGTAAGTAGTTTTGGTCAATATTTACTCAAATATTACATGTTGAGTGTCGAAGACTAATCTAGTGTACAGTGTAAGTAAACTAACATATTATTGCATTATATTCTTCTAAAATCAGAGTTGCTATATATCATTGACATGAAATGCTATCTTAATCATAAAGTTTTAATACACACACATATACACACACAGTGTTGGTGACTGAAAAATAAACACACCACAGAGCTGTGCTCTTATTATTATACATCTGATCTGCTAACCTGTTTCAAGACACCTGCTCTCTGCATAAAATATGTTTCAGCGTGGCCCTCGTCATAAAATTTATAACTAGCTTTTCACTGAACAATTTCTGTTGCTATTATTTATTTATTTTCTGTCTCTGCTTTCACTTGATGTGGGTGTGCTTGTAGTGCTAGTAGCTAGCTGCTTATGCAGTGACATTTTGTGATTAATGTTGCTATGTCAGTTGTCTTTTGGCCAGTTACTCCATTGTCAATAATCCTAAAAAGCTATAAATTGTGCATGACTTGTTACTGAGTGGTTGACTTTTCCTAACAAACCCGATTTTATCACGGATTCCTCACTCACGCACTGAAACCAATATCTTATAAAAACTCGGCCCATATAAACTTCAGACAGGGTAATGTTGTTTCCGTTCAGATTCAACAAATTTATCAGAGTTAATTACCTTTCTGCTGAAGAAGCTGCTCCTGTCTTCAACTCATTTCTCTGGTGGAGGTGCGGAAACGGTGTCTGGCGCAAGGGTGCGTTCATGGGCCCAACGTGGGTGGGAATTTACAAACACTTCTACATAAACACTATTTTAAAACTAATAAACCACCCAGTTACATATAAATTGTTGATAAAAGAAAAAAATCACAACTTTATAATGAAATTGTGTGTAATAGAATCATATAGAACTCAATCTTTACAACAACAACAACAACAACAACAACAACAACAACAACAACAACAACAACAACAACAACAACAACAACAACAAATACAACAACAACAACAACAACTACAACAAAAATCAATTCAACTTAGGGGGCCCCCTGGTGGCTACGGGGTCCCAAGCAGCCGCTTAGTCCGCTTATGCGTCGGGCCGGGCCTGGAAGGTGGTCAACCGAAGTGGTGATCCTGGAGGAAACAAACCAGTGCCCACCATCCTTGTGGAGCTGGCTTGGCTGGGTCAGTTCGTGAAGCACCGACAAACGGACAGCAATATGGACGAGGTAAAAAGATTTTCAGCATGTAGTAGGCCCCGCCATTGTTTGAGCACATGGTTGTTTGTTTGTTTTGGTGGACACAATTGCAGGCATAAAATCAGAGAATCACAGATTTTATAGGTCTTAAAGTAAGCTGTTATGCACTAAATCCTTTGTTTTTTATTATTGTTCATGTTTTTAATGTGGGAATAACTATTTCTAATGTGACTAAACAAACAAAACAAAGGCCTGTATGCGTGTGGAGGGGTCAAGGCCCACCTTTAATGACAATGTAATAACTGTGATGAACCATGACTTATATAAACATAGAAATGCATATCTAATACTGTGTTATTTTGTCAGACTGTAATTGTTACTGATTGTTGTCATTGTGTTTTTTTTTTTTTCAGACTGAATATATGTTGCAACTGAGCCAGGTTGAAGAAGAAAGCATGTCCCCCCAACCCACCGACGCCCATCCAACTACATCTACACCAGTCTCTCAACATGCCCCTACTGCGCCAATTCCCATCCGTCCACCCAAACTGCCTGGCCATCCCACCCTTCACAGAGTTGAGTCTACCGGTAGCAGCAGCAGCAACAGCCGCAGCACCAGTCCCGGTGCCTCGAGGGAGTCCTCTCAATCCACCCCCACGTGCCCGACAGCTCCCACTCCATTTGAACGACCCAACAAAAGAAGGCATGTGACATTCTGATGAAGAAGTTAGAATCAATAAACCGGGAGAGGGTCAGTGTGGAGAGCTCCAAACCACAGGATGAAAATGAACTTTTTGCTGGTCTTGTCACTGCCATGATGTCGCGGATCCATGTAGACCATCAATCAACAGTTCGCTTCAACCAAATTATGCATGAAGCTGAGCAGAACTTCCCTGCTGAAAAGTAGAAAAGTAGCTGCTGAAATGCATGTGTGCTTTCATGTTTTTTTTATTGTGCTGTTTTTTCAAAAACAAATAAACAAAAATCATTTTAAGTTGACTCTTCCTTTTCTCAAGTGCTGATGCACTTTAAATATGAACACATTCAAAGCTATTTTGGAGTTGATACTGTTAAGTCGATTCACATCACAATCCTATAACAATCTAACAATGACCTTTTAATTAGCAGAAACTAAAACAAAAGCTGCTGCTGATTATATGTTTGAGAGTACAATTCTGGTCTTGAACCCAAATTAATTTAATTAAATGAAAGTGGTAGCACCTCCAATTAATGGTCATTTTTTATATGGTTATTAATGCTCCATAACAGTTTTGCATGAGTTTATGGACTGTTTATTACGATTACCAATAGATTAGAGATCAGTATAACAAATGTGTTCGTTAGAGAAACAAACCCCATAACCCAAATCTAGCCTAACCATGTAGTACACAAAATGTTGAAGAAATGGCTGTCAGGTAAATGTCATTGCAAAAAATGTTCCAGCACAGTCTTTGGTTGTGTAGTTTTATTAAAAACTTATGAAAACAGATTAATTTTTCAGTTCATTCTTCTTTTTGTTAAACAGTTCATGCAACTAAAACATAAACACGCTCAAATGTGTCATTGTAGAGTTATTACTACTGCAACCGAACTGGAAAAAGCACAATGTAAAAAGTAAATAAAAAATTTCATAATGTAAAAACAAAGACAGTGTTGAAACACTGTAATAAACATGTTCATAACAGCAGCACTCATGCGAACTACTACAGCAGGGCAGTAAAGAACCACAAATTTGTGAATAACTGACCTCTGCAAAACTAAAAAAATTAAGAATAGAAAATATAAACAAAATAAAATGCCACACTTGTTAATGAATAAAACTAAACCCCACAAATGTTGAGGTAAAATGCAGTAACAGCACAGAATGTCATTGAACTACATTTAACGAATGACTGTCACATTTATTTTTGGTTTTTGAAAAGTATGGCTCTTTTTCACATGCTGGACATATACTGTCACTGTTTGCAAACTGTTAACAATTAATGTAAGCAGCCTCTCCGTATTTCTGCATCCTGTCAGGGCACTAGACCCTGTGGTGTTTTGAAGAAGGAGGTCAGATCATTTCGGACGGCAATGGCTGCCCGGGATGCACGTGCTGTTGACAGACGTCCAGGCTGTGTCAGATTGTTGTCACCAAGCACCACCCTTCTCCACTCGCCGGGCAGGAGTTCCCCAGATGCTGTAGCTCCATCTGCAAAACTTGGGGGAATGTATCTTGATGCTGGTGAGGCTGCTGCATCTGTGTGCGCTAGCATATTGTGGAGGGCCATGCACGCCTTCACCACGTCCACCGTCTTGTCTGGGTTGAAGTCGATGGGCCGTCCAAGAATCCTCCATCGTGCTGCCAGGATACCAAATGAATTTTCGATGACCCGCCTCGCCCTGGAATGTCTGTAGTTGTACAGTTTCCGGCCATCGTCAAGGTTGTTACCTGTACATATAGTACATGAGAAAAAAGAATATTACACACTCATCTACAGTATACACCTTGTGTTTAGAGATGCATGTGCAGTTAGCCATAATGTCAGAAAATACTTAGAATAGTACCAGGATGTCCAGGCAGGTCATCACACACAGCCATGAGGACAATGGAGTGAGCCCGTTTATAATTAAAAAAAATCGCTCCCTGCATTTGGCGGTGCTTTGATCTGGACATGTTTGCCATCAACACAGCCCAAGCAGTTTGGAAAGTTCCAGACTCTCCAGAAGTTTCGGGCTATGTCTGCCCACTCCTGTCCTTTGGGCACTGACACAAAGTCCGTCTTCAGGGCCTTCCAGATGGCCTGGCAAACCTCCGAAATGATGTGAGACACAGTGGTGGAACCCAGTTTATAGCTAGCTGCTACACATTTCTGGCTACTACCAGAAGCCAAAATGCGTAAAGTAACAGCCAGTCTTTCAGACAATGTTACTGGACTATGATGGTTCCTACGGCGAAATGCGGTGCAGCAGTTCGTCGAATCGGTGTGGGGACATACAAAAATATCTGAAGTGCATTTCATCATCATCCATAGACCGCATTTGCTTCACAAGCACGTTGTACTCGCCGTCTACACATCTCTGGGAATGTAATGGACGAACACACCACCTTCTTCAACGACGTATTTGTAAGTTTAAAAGCATTAAACACACAATCTCTTCTTCCTCTAATAAAAGTTCCAGTAAACGACGAGTTTTCGCACTACGAGCAACCATTTTGTTTGTTATGTGTGACGTCAACCGATTCTTGTTCTACACTCTCTCGTACTACATTCCCACTGGTTTCACACTACTGCCATCTGTCGGTGAACAATTAACAGTGCGCAACCATAAACGCACACAGCGCGCGGCTAGAGAGCGCACGGACTCCGCGGAGCATGCGCAAATACCCAGAGTGCGACTATATCCAAGCCTTAAGAGGGGTCAGGGCTGCATCCAGACATTTAGTAAATGTACGCGGAGCAGTCTTTAAATCGAAGGGTAAGGCTTTGAATTCATAAGCGTTACCTTCGAACGCAAAACGGAGGAACTTTCTGTGTCTCCTCCACATGCCTATATGGAAGTAGGCATCTTTCAAATCCATTGTACATGCGTAGTCTCCTGGTCTCACAGACTGGAGAACTTGCCGCAGTGTAAGCATCTTGAACTTGAAAGTTTTAATTCTTTTATTGAGAGTCCTGAGATCCAGAATCGGTCTCAAGGAATGGTCCTTTTTGGGCACCAGGAAGTACTTGCTATAGTGGCCAGAGCGTAGTTTGCGTCCTGAGACCAAACTAATCACTCCCTTTTGCAACATAGTTGAAACTTCCTCCCTCAGCACGTGTGCAAGGTTGATCTTAGATTGCAACACCCCTGAGAAACGGGGCGGTCTCTTTGAGAACTGTAACTTGAGCCTGTGACGTATAGTTGTCATGACCCAATCATTTGGTAGACATGCCTCCCAGGCCTGTGCATGCGCGCTGAGCCTGGATGGCATGTTGAATTGCTGCTCCTTGTGTTTCAGCGCTGAAGGTGTGACCTTTGACCCCTCTCACGCCTTTTCGAGCAGATTGCTCGGCCCAAAAGAAGATATTGTGAGACCAGGCCGTCTCTGGCGGATCTTGTGTATCTTGCTGTGGTTCATATTTTGACCGTGAGGTCTAGGTTTTATAAAAATGGGACTCGAGTCAAGAACCAGGGCAGTCTGTGCTTTGGTACTTTTATTTTTGTACATGTCTGAAACATTGTCTGTTTTGTTTACATATACAGTAGGCGAGTCGTATTTGGTGTGCGCACACATGTCACCAGATCCTCTTAGATTTTTACGAGCAGAGACTGGGATCAGAAAGTTAGGTTCCCGTACTTCATGGGCAGGCGAACCTGTAAAATTATCAGTTTGTCCTGGTTCATCAAGTCCGAAACTGGTTTCCGTAGGAAGAGGTCGAAGCAGCACTCGGACGGTACTGAGAGGCCTCACAGTCCCCAGCGGGTCTCTTTCGTGGGAGACCACGCATGTTTTCCTTTGGTGGGGCAAATTTTTTCCTTGGCAAACCCTTGCGGAGGGCATCCGCTTGTTTGCATCTTTGTTCCAGCCTTGCCTGGACACGTTCCAGGGATCTCCCAAAGAGTCCCGTCGACTCGATCGGGTGCTGTAGGAAAGTTTACCTCTGGTTCTCCGGGAGGTCCGACAGTGTTAGCCAAAGATGGCGTTGGATGACAACTATTTCTACCATTGCTTTGCCTTGGGAAATAGCTACTGTACCCATCATGCTGAGCACGAGGCCAGAGGCACGGCGGGCCTCCTCTATGGCCTCGGTTGCGGCTTGTTCGTCTTTTGTTACCTGGATATCCTGTAGTTTTTCTGCCAGGTACGCCTGCACCATGCTCGATGCATTCATTGCGCGAGCCGCGAGGCCTTGGGCCTTGTAGCACTTCTCGAGTTGTTTTTCCGAAGTGCGGCAGGCCCTGCTGGGTAGCGCTGGTTTAATTCCCGTGGCTGTGGGGGCCAGGTGAGCCGCCAGAGACTCCTCTATCGGGGGTGCGCTGGCAAGGCCCAGAGCCTCCATTCCCGCAACATCCAAGAGTCGGGACAATGGCAGCATGATAGGAGCTCTGGGTTCTGCCCAGGAACGTTTGAGTTCCATGAGAAAGTCCGGAAAAATTGGCATTTTTTGCGACGTTGTTGGTTGCTTCGCGTAGAAGTAGCTTCCTGCCAGTCTCGTAGCCTGTTGGTGAGGCGTGGGGTCTAGCCGCATGACCTGCAGGGCATCAGTGGCCCTATGGCACAGGTCAAACAGAGCATGTACCGACAAGTCCGGTTCCGGAAGGTTCTGCACCAGGTTCTGGGAGGAATCAACAGTTTCTCCCTTGTCACCGTATTCGGCGTCTATGTCAGACACTTCTGGCGTTGAGTCCTCGACGGCAAGTCAGGCGTCCGACGCATTGTCCTTCCCGACTCGGCCACTGCACTCCAGGTCCACGTTTTCAGGCTCCGGTTCTGGAGCAGCAGGTTAGTGTGACGTGCGACCTTCATCACCGCAGTCCTTGCCATAGATTTGGCCAACGTGTCCGCGCTACGTTTCCTCACTGTGGCCGTGATTCGACGACAGTGGGGGCAGGAGTTGGGGGATTCCAACGCTTTCCTCGCGTGCAGGATCCCTAGGCAGACGGGACAGGCCTCGTGGGTGTCCGTCGCCGAGAGGGAGTAGCCGCATCCGCTGGGGCATGGGCGCGAGCGAGGACTCGTCGTCCTGGTTTTCTTCTTCTTTGTCCTCCGTTTTCCCTTCTCGGGAGCCATGTCCGGAGACGAGAAGAGTAGAAGTTGGTCCTAGTTTCCTTTTGTTCGAAGCCGTCTTCTCCGTCGTCTTGCTTTCGCTAGTAGACTGCTAGAGATTAGCAGAAGGTTGTGACGCAGTTAGCGTCGTCGAGCGAAGCTGCGGAAAAAGAAGAAAACTTCGAGGTAAGTAGAAAAATGCTGGACTACCTTTCGCCCGCCCAGCAGTACGCAGGAAAATTTTCTCTGTATGCTCAGTGTAGGGAGCAAGCTCACCTCAATCAAGCGACGCGTCAACAGAGAAGTCCCTCGATGTTCAGGTGTTTCAGCGAGGTGAAGGGCAAAAAAGAGAAAGATGGAGGGGCGTCAGTCACTTAAGTACCTAAAAGGCGGTGCCTCTGGCGCGGGGTGACGCCCCCTGCCGTAAAAGGCGTAAATGTATTCATTCGGGTAATCGCGCGCGGGCGCAATTCCCATAGCGAGTATGTTGCACCGAGAGACCAAACTGAAAGGGAACAAATAGCCTAAAAGATCAACTCTAAAGATAGGCTATTATGCAGATGAACACAAATATTTTAGAGCAAAAAATTTTGGAAAAAAAAATATTGAAAAAGGCTATTTTAAATGAACACGCTGCTCACTTTGGCTTTTGTAGATGCTGCTGCTTCCTTCAATGGAGATGACAGCAGGTGTGGAGATGCGCAAGGATGGTGATTAGCAAATCCTTCCATCCATCTATCCATCCATCCATTATCTTTACCCACTTCTTCCTTTTCAGGTAGTGCGGGGTCACTGGTTCCCATGTCCAGCCATCACTGTGCAAGAGGCAGAGTACACTCTGGACAGGTTGCAAGTCCATTTCAACCGGCGGGTCAGTGGAAACGCGCGGCCGCTGACAGGTTGTACATCTGAGCCTAACATTACTTTTTTTAACCTCTTTTAACTGTCCGGTCAGACATGCCACCTCCTCAACAAGTAGATTAAAACAATTTTATGTTGTGCATTCTTATTTAGTTTTATTTGTGCTATCATTCGTTAAACCGCATCAAATTCCGAGACCAATCCGGCCCGCACATTAAGCATATTATTATGGCCTGGCTCAGTCCAAATCCAGGTCAGTCTGGGATGGTATCTGGGTTTGGGTTAGAAATGACAGATGGCTGTGGTATCTTGGTTGTCTGTGGTTGCATCAGGAAGGGCATACAGTGTAAAAATAATTGACAAGTCTTCATGCAACTCAATTCACTGTGGTAACCCCTAAAAGAAGGGAGCAACCAAAAGAAGGAAATAAAAAAATAAACAAATTCATATTTATTTCATATTTCATAATTTCATACATTTCAATTTTTATATTAATTATTTCAGAAAAATAATAAACTTTATTGTCATTGCACAGGTAGACGGAAATACACGTAGGCTGCATCTTCAGCCGAGCCGGCTGTTTTGATATAAATTTTGTGGGGTCTACACATTGTGGTTCCGGTCGCATTAACGTTGAAGTAAGACCGTTTTCAGGAGGATAATAATAGGTGACTGCTTTTCTAGGCAGTCCCAAATGTAGAAAAAAAAGTTTGTATAGACAATATCAGTCAAATGCCTAATATAAATCAATAAAAGTTTGTTGACAAATGCACACAAAATGTATTTATTCATTTATTTAAATTCTTTATTCATTTCAAATTTAAAAGAACATAATAAAAAAACTATTTACAAAATGATTTATTTATGCAAGATGAAACATTTTTTACTTAAATTACAAAATGCTAAGCATGATTAAACATTATGTATATGGCTCAAGCAGACATTTAAACATAACATTACAGTCATCCCCAAGAAAACAGATCAAAAAGAGAAAGAAAAAAGCTAGCGCCACACGTGGTCGAGGGTTTTTAAAAAATTAACAATGCTCAACTGGAACGGAAGTATCTTGCAGTGACTACCACAGCAGAGTCCACTAATCATATGTAACCTCTACCTTTGGAGCACAGTGGAGGGAGTTTACAATGAGCTTAACTCCTACTTTTATATTACACTCAGCAGGTTTCCTCTCCATGTTAGATGCTTTGAACACTATTTTGTTATTCTGACTTCACTTGGTTTAATAATCCGCAGTTTTCCTGGTTTTGTAGTCTTTTTCTTTTCCTCAAAGCCTTTGATGTTGTAAGGGAAACATTTTTTTTTCTGCTTGGTTATTCTGCTTCAGCAGACTAGTGTTTGACAGGCTAAGACCTAATGTGGTATGGATTAAATTATTTGACTTGTGTTTATTTGTAACTGTTGCTAAATATCTAACTAGTGCTATAAGGGTGAAAATTGACTTTATTTGTAAGGTCATAAAAGGCCATCTGTTCATGGTGAGAATGTGGATAATTTAAGAAGTTTCCATTCCATATACTGAGCTGACATGGCCAAACAGAACTGTCATGAGTGCATTTTCTGAAGGTCAAACCTAATTTTCAGACATAAGGAGAAAGTTGGAAAGCAAATGTAACATAAATGGCTCAATGTACATAATTCTGCAGCAGTGGCGTCCTCTCAGATCAGAGTTGTGTGAAACAAACAGGCTTTGATCGCTCAATATTCATCTGCATTTCACTCACTGGATAGGCACAACATGGCAGGCTTAATTAACTTTTCTCAAAGGTGAAGCAGTGCGCACCATCTGCTGTGAAACAATCACATTTGTATGCTCCTCTGAATAATCCCATTACTCCGCTAAAGTAAAGCAGTATGCAATCACAGCGAGGCCTGGTTAAAAAGGTAAAACTTCCTAATTATTGATCACTTTGAAAAGCCAAATAATGTGTGTTGTGGGAGGGGAGATTGTCTGTAGAATTAACAAAATATGTCCTGAACTAGTGAACTGATTTTATTGAAACTCTTAAAAGAATTAGCAGGTAGTACTTTGTAAATAAAAACAAATAATGTTAGGTTCAAGACTGAAGATGGCTGCCCTTGTGAATGAACACAGAAATGTCTATAGTGCAGTCAGTGTTACAAAATATAGAGTTGACATTTGGTGCAGTAGTAGCTGAGTCTTTCCCAACGTTTATCTGAAGTTAACTGTTTCTGTTTGCTGGCAAAATATTTTAAGAACTAACCATCCATTATTTTTACCCACTTCTTCCATTTCGGGTCACAGGAGTCACTGGTGCCCATAACCAGCCATCACAGTGCGAGAGGTGGGGGACACCCTGGACAGGTCTCCAGTCCATCACAGGGACAAATAGAGACAACCATTCACTCTCTCACTCACACCTAGAGACAATTTAGAGTTACCAATCAGTCTAACATGCAGGTTTTTGGTCTGTGGGAGAAAACCGGAGTACCTGGAGAAAACCCACGCATGTACGTAGAGAGCATGCAAACTCCACGCCAAAAGGCCCCCGGACTGGGATTTGAACCAACAACCTTCTTGCTGAGAGGCAGCAGCTCTACCAGTTGCGCCACCATGCTGCCCCATTTTATGAACCACTAAACAAATTGTATTTAAACTCCCAGAAAGTAATCTTGGGATGTACACCTTACATCATCCTTGAGGCAGCAGATTCAAAATGGCCACCACATCCAACTAACCTCAGCCATCATAATAATGGCTGTAACTCAGGTACCGGTATTTAAACTGCTACTGAGTTAAAGCTTGCAGTCATTCCCAACATAAACTCAAAATTACCACATTGCACTGCTTACCCCTAAACTTTGCAGTATATGTTAATATCAACATTGACTTTATGTTAATAAAATATCTTGTGAACCACTTTATCAGAATTTAGTGAAACTCAGAGAATAATCATTGGAGGACATCCAAATCCAGTGAACTTGGTGCAGCCCAATCTAAGGTATCCGCAAAACTAAGTTAGCCAACACAAACATTACCATTAGCCAGTCCTTGTTACAGATATTGAGCCAAACGTTCATCTGGTAGTAGCTGAGCATCGTTTGCAACATAATCTCTGAGCACTAAAACATATTGCAAGATCTTGCAATTGTGCATTAGATGACACATAAAGTAATTTACTATGTTAGACTAAAACCATTATTACCTTCCTTCGTCTCATTTTGAGGTGATAGCTTCAAACTGCGGCAGTAAAGGCAGTGAGTGAAGTTTAATGAATGCTTGGCCTTTAATTTCAAACACGCTGTGACGAGACATTAAGAATTCTTTAATAAATCTGAAGGACCACACATCGCAATCAAGGACCTGCTGAACTTGCCCTAAAGCTGGGTCATTATTTGATCTTTGTGCATCTTAATCTGATTATCTCATTGTAGAGGTAAACTTCAGACTCAATCTTGTTAGCAGCTGGCCAAGATGGATTACGATGGCCAGTGAGGTGGAAAATGAACTGAGCAGTTCAGCTTTGGCCTTGCTTTCTTTCAGGATACTCACCAGCACTACTTTAGCCCCTTCTGCTTTTCTTTTCTGCTGGCCCTTCAAACAAGATATTATCCTCAGGAAAAACATTAGAACCCCCACATCCCCCTTCCACACACACACCCTTTTCTTTATCTCTAACGCTTTAACTAAGTGAAGACAATAGTGGCAAAAAGTGAGGAAAAAAATCCTGACTCCTTTTCAATGTTGAAATTTCCAGACACACTGTTATAAGACGGTAAAGTGATTTAAACCATAGCTACACAACTTAAATCCTAATAGCCATTTTTGACTGAGACATGCAGCAAACCAACAGGTCGAGTGAGGTATAGCCTTCATTCTCATCGTAAATTAACAGCCTTGGTTTATTGCCTTCTCTCTTTTACGCCTCCTTAAATTATGCAAATGCTAAAGATGTGTGGTCTCGCTTTAAGACACTCAGTTTTGCTTGTGGTCTTATCGTGGCATTGAGTGCCTTTACAGTGAAAGCACACCACAATCCACGGCACAAAAAGTCCCCCCAAAGGCTGAAAAGAGTTCAAAGCATTCAAAAAACAAAAAGGACTAAGCTGGGATTTTTTTATGTACACTGAAAAGAAGAATGGAATATAAGTTCCCTACTGATGCCTGTTATGGCAGTGGTACTCGTTTTAAAGCATTATGTTATGCTATAAAGACTGCTTGAAATTTTGCTTGTGCACCATATGCAAAAAGAAAAGGAAGAATAACTCAGAGAGGCATGCTTTTGCATCCCCTGAATGCTCTTTTTAGCTCACTATTGAGGGAACAAGGAATTCAAAAGAGGTGATATTCGATCAGGTTTTCTGCCCCAATAGATTATAATCACTCCTAAAGTATTGAGCACTACACAGAGAAGAGAGCTTCTAAGGAGGCTAATCAGCAGGTTTTCTCCCTATTATAGTTCCATCTGAGGGTAACAGCGCACAGAAGTACCCCTTTCTATTGATTATCTGGACTGCAATTTAAATATTAATACACTGCCCAGTCCTGCTTGGCACTCTCTTTAGAGCTAGGCTGCATGGCAAAGCACTCATTCCCCAGATTAAAACCCTCTTTTTTTAAAGCACAATCCTGCTCTCCATTCAGCTTGGGAAAAAAAAAAAAACTTCAAGGGCCAAGCTGAGAGGGGAAAGCGGCCGAAGCTCTGTGTTTCTGCTGTGAATTCAAAGACAACACTTCTCCTTCAGGCCTGGGCGTGATGAAGACGGAGGAGCCACATGGCAGCTATTTAATTGCTGCTGTCTGCTGCATACGCAGAAAGAGCTCTGTTCATTTAGCAGCTCAAGTGAAAGAAAAACTAAACACAAAAACAGGGATTCGTTGAGCTTTCAGTCCATTGCGGTGCGCAAATTATGTTGGAAAACGGAACAGTTTTAAAGTAAAACATGGAAATGTTAAGCAGACAAGATGGTGAAGCAGTTCAAGGAAGGCTGATATAAATGTAACATGATGGCTCCCTGTTTAATCTGTACCCTACATGTGCCCAAAGACTTTCCTCTGCTTAACCCTGTGAATGTGCACATTATGCTGCGTTCCAGTTGTCCTCGGAGGTCGTAATTACGAGCTTCCGAGCAGTAAAAATCAACTGGAACGCCCCCTCAGGTCGTAATTACAACTCGTGGACTCGGTCTCGCTGCACCGTACCCGAGTTCGCCGAGATCATCGTTTCAAAATGGCTGCTCCTCGCATCAACAGTGAGTGAAAGAGTTACTTTTTACTCTTTTTCGCTGTTCTTTGTGGTTTACTCAACCGTAACTTCACATTAACACATTCAGGCACTGTAGTTCTTTACAGTAACGACAATGATATGTTTAAACAGCCGCTGTGCCTCGACAACGGCTCGCTAAACGGGTGTGAGGCGGCATTGTTGTTGTTTAGCACAGTACTCGTTTTAGCTGTTCAGCGTTCATTGTTTATCATTAACTCAGTAACACATTTCGTACTTTACAGTGATTATTATACAATAAGTCGCCTAATAATTAGAGGGTGTTTCTAAGCGGTTTGTGTTTTCTAAAGAACGTGATTGTTGTGTTGATGATGTAGCTGCGTAGGAGGCCTGCAACATGTTGTTTTTTGTTCACCTTTACATGTGTTTTTAGCTAGTAAACTAATGTTTTGCACCATAAACTGTTTTTAAAAGGTCTATCAAGATTTATCTTGGCTTGTCAGGGTGGGAATCCAGTTTAACATAATCAATTATTTAGTTTAAAAAAAATGCAAAACTTGAAACCCAAACCATCCTGTCAATCCACAGCTGTGTGTGTCTGTGTGTGTGTCTGTGTTGGGGGTGTGTGTGTGAGAGAGAGTGAAAATCGACCTTATTTATACTTATTATTGTGGGTTAGTTTTGTGAGTTACTGTCATCTGTGATTTGTTGTTAACCATGTGTATATTTCTTTGCAGTTTGTCGACATGGAGATGAACATGTTCCTGGACCCGAGCAGACAAACCTGTTTCCCTGGTCCCTTGCATTTTGCCAGCTGCTACTGGAACAGTGTCTTTGTGTCCAACATTACTAAGTAAGATTTTTGTGAAGTTAGTTATTTTGATTTAGTTTTAGCTGGTAGCTCATTTTACTGAGACCTCAGACCTCAAATTGTACCTGTGCCTTGTTGTCATACGTTATTAAAAACAATTTGAAATAACAAATGCACAAATTCTTGTCTTACTTCACAATAAGTGTGGTTTTTCAGTAGAATAAAGGAAAGCAGGTAATGAAAAGAAACTACTTAGAATGAAAGTAAATTCAGTGTAAAAGAGGAACACCTCTGGTATTCAAACACGACAATTTGTCATGATGCACTGCAGTTTTTCATCAATATTTTTGGAAACCGATGTACTTGCAGAGAAACTAGTGCTCTCATGTTCTCATCGGGCAGAGTTTTAAAATTACTACATAGAAATGCTTTATTTAAGCACTGACTTTTAAGCAGGTGTTATTGTTGTGGGAAACTAAGTTTTGCAGCTGGTTTTTGAAGCTGTAAAATGTGTTTACCTATACCAGCTTATGTTTTTGGCGTGGTTTATCCACACAGATATAAATGACAGCGAGAGAGTGGCATGTCAGATAAACACATTTAATCAAAACAGCACTATAACAACACTAGAACATTTTTTGACAAGTTATGACAAGCTAATACAAGTACAGCATCCACACATCACAGTAAAGAGTAATTTAGTCATTTTCATCCTGCCTTGGACAGCTGTTTGGGTGATCCTGACACACTGGTGAAGCCCCAATGCAGAGGTTATGCAGAAGGCAGGCTGCCATGATGACAATCATCACCACAACATCAATTTGTTAGGCCAGGGGATGAAGGTGTGTCCCATTGTGCAAAATGGCCTTCAGTACTTCCATGATGATCCTGTGCGCTGAGGACTGCGAGACCAAATTTGTCAGACATCTCCCTGAAGCTCCTGCAGCTGCATCATTACAGATGTGAACTGGGTCTTGTTGATTCTGAAATGACGCACAAACGTGTTGTCATCCATGTTCAGCATCACCTCCCATAGTCTTCATGATTATTCCATGTGTCCGTAGGTTTGTGTGTATCAGCAGCATCCTAAAATACAAAGAAATTAAATTGTTTTGTTACTATGGACCATATGAGTCTGAAATAAAGTTTTGATTGATTGAAGTTTAATAACAATTTTAACAATAAACCGTAAAAACGTCTGCTAATGGTTTGAGGTAGTAAAAATAAAAATGTTCAGCACTTTCTGACTTTATTTATCTAATGATAACTTCTGTACTGCTGCTATAATCCTAAAAGAGTTCGAATTAAAACTATAAAGTAGATGTAAGAGCCTCAAGACCAAAATTAACAAAAATAAGCTTATTTATAAATAAATAAAAACTACTGGTTAAAACAACATACCTGGTTAACATTTCAAGAGCCTCAGAATTGCTTTTCAACTTCGCTGCTGGTCTGGAAACCTTTTTATAATCCAACAAAGCAAGAACAACAACAGCTTCGTAGCGGGCGTCCATCTTGTTTTCGTCATCGTGCCGACAAACTAACTGGAACGCATTTAACTCGGAAAGACGTCATTCCAGGTTGGTAATTACGACCTCCGAGGCAACTGGAACGCAGCATTAGCCTGCAGGGTCTGGCTCCACACAGGGGGGACAAGCATGTTGACATCAGTGTTGTTGGTGGGGCGTAGCAAGCACACAAGGTAGGGTCTCACTTGACACATGAATAGTCATCCATAAATGGCACAACCAAATACTGTATGCACGATTTCATACAACCCCCAATTGACAAATAAATAAACAGGAACATTTTGGAAATTATAAATAAAACCAGAATGCAATGGCTAACAACTCATAAAATCACATTTTATTTCTAGTTGAACAGAGAAAACATTAAATGTTTAAACAAATAAATTGTACTTGAAAAAAATATAACATACGTTTAAATTTGATGGAAGCAAAACCCCAAAAACGGTCAAAACATGCCCAACAAAAGGCCTGTTTAAGTTAGTGGTTTAAATGGGAAACAGTGGGAGAAGCATTTGAAATGAAGTAGTTCAGTTGGGGCGGCATTGTGGCGCAGTTGGTAGAGCTCTTGCCTCTCAGCGAAAAGGTTGGCAGTTCAAATCCCAGCCCAGGACTGTTCTGGGTGGAGTTTGCATGTTCTCTCCGGGTACTCAGGTTTCCTTCCACAAACCAAAAACATGCATGTTTGGCTGATTGTCCCTGTGATGGACTTGCAACCTGTCCAGGTGTCCCCCTCCTCTCACACAGTGACTGCTGGATATGGGCACCAGTGACCCCCGTGACCCAAAAAGGAAGAGCAGATAAAGATTATGGATGGATGGATGGATGGATGGATAAATGAATAGTTTAACTGGCAACAGGTCACTAAGATGACTGGGTGTAACTGAACATTTTAGAGAGGCAGAACCCCCTCAGAAGTAAAGCTGGGCTGATGCTTACCAATCAGTAAAACTCCATCTAAAAATAATGGAACATTTTCAGAATAGTATTCCTCACTGGAAAAATGGGATAACAATGAAAATCTTATCATCTACAGTCATTTATTTACAGTCATTTATTTTATCAAAAGTTTTTAATAGACTGGAAAAAAATCTCTGGGTGCAAATAAGGCTAAAAGTCAGTCTTGGATAAATACAAGCTCCTGGCCCTTTGGGCAGCACTGTATTAAAAATAGGTCTGTTTCTGTCCAGGAACACTCCCACAAATCATTGTCTGTAAACAGAGTTCACCACGCCGTCAAAAAAAATTCAGGTTAAAGCTCTGTCATGCAAAGGAGAAGTCATAAACGAAAACCTTTCAGAAATGCAGTAGTAGCCTTCTCCGGGCCAAAAAAAAAAAATAATAATTCTCTGTGTTATGATCTCAAAAGGTAACCCAGTTGGTAACGAGACCCAGAACGACACAAGACAAAAAGGTGCAAAAGTAACAGTGCTTATTATTTACAGTGGGGAATAACTGTATACAAATGTACAAGGGTCCTCTGGATTTCAGATGAAAAGAGGAGGATGATCCCAGAGTGTCCTAAAGTCCTTGAGATGGAGTCCCAGAGGGCGAGTGAGGCAGACAAGTGGCTGGAGGGCAGAGCACGACGAGCAGAGAGCTGGAACCAGGAGAATCCGAGGGCATGTATGGAATAAAATGCTTCAGCGAAGAGTAGAACTCGACTGCAGCCTTAAGTAGAGGTGGAACTCGTCAGGTGGATGACCGTCAGCTGTGGAGGATTGGCGGCCATCTTGGAGCTGTAGCAGGTGCCACTCTTACACTCTGAGCCAAAACACATTTTAAATTGACCAAGGCAAAGCAGTAAACAGTTCTGTAGTCAGAATTGGAATTTGAAACTCTTTTGGAATCCATGGGCACCACATCCGTTCAGAAAAGTGGGACCACCCAGCCTATCAGTGCACAGTTCAAAGCCTTCCTTTTCAATTGTATGGAAGTGCATTAGCATCAATGGGCACATCACACATCTGCATATAGGCACCATTAATGCTTTCATGTACTGCCTTCAAATCTGTGTACTGCCTCCATTACAACAGCATGGCTTCATAGCAGAAAAGTCCAGATGCTGAAGTGACCCGCCTCTACTCCAGACCTCACCCCAACTAAAAACATCTGGAGTCATACTCCGTACTATGTTTCCTGGCCCAAAAAATGTTTGTCATGTGTTTTATCTGACCCACACAATACAACACCTGGTTAATTTATTTGTTCATTGCTCACAGCAAAATAAGTTTCACACCGATAAATTGTTTTTGAAAAATACTTGCTTTTTAGGCCTAAATAAATAAATAGAATGGGTGCTTGTTTGGGTATCCTTTAACTTATCCTGGAGGAGGACTTTTTGTTTTTTTCTCCATAAATTGTGCGCCATGACTGGTGTTGCAGTTGGCAAGGTACTAACTAATGATTGAGTAACAGATCACAAGTTTAAAAATTACTGGACTATTATTTTAAACTGTTGCTTAAATCTCTCACCACTATTGTCTGTTATGCCTTTTTAAGAAAGTTATTTGTACTAGCACTAAGATTTAAAGATCCTTATAAAATCATATTCTACTCCTCAACAAAGTTGTACTGTAATTATGTGGAGAAATACCAAATTTAACGTGGTATTTTAGAAATTTGATTCCTGATTGATGACAGAAACTAGTACTTGCATGCGTGGGTTTCCTCCGGGTACTCCGGTTTCCTCCCACAGACCAAAAAACATGCTTGTTAGGCTGATTGGTGACTCTAAATTGACCCTAGGTGTGAGTGTGAGAGTGGATGGTTGTTTGGTGTGAGTGAGACAGGTCCCTCTTGTAAATGAGTCCCCGTGACTCAACGAGGCTAGCCTGTATAAATAAAGGTTGAATGAATGAATGAATGAAACTTATCTACCGTAGCTTTCACCAAACATCCCACTCGAATATACTTTATGATTTTGTTCTGCTGGTGACTGTGGAACTTTTCAATCTATTGCTTTCATAGCCATTCATCTCAGCTCCTCTCAAACACTAACCTCCTTCGAAGTATTAGTGGAGATTTCTTTGATTAAACTGTCTCCGAGAGGTGAGGACCTCGTCATCTACCTTTGCCACATCATAATGTGACAGCAAAGGCCATTAATGCAGGAGCACAGAGGTCATTAGCATCACTCCATGGTGTAGCATAAAGTAATCACCTTCTGAAATCTGTCTCCTGTGACTGCTGTTCTGTCAGTTCTCCCTTCGTGGTTATTCTCCTTACGTGTGAGGTCAGTTAATGATGGTGGGCAAAGAAATCTGACCAGGGGAGCTGCTCTGGCAGCTGATTATGCTCAGCTGAAGACACTTCTTAATCAACCAACGGATGACAAGGCAGACAATGTTAAGGATTTTAAACATTCCCTGCTGCTCATCATAGATGTTGCAATGAGACTAGGCAAACTGTACAAAGTGTCAGCAGTATGTAGCATAAAACTTTTAATGTAGCACTATAAGCAGGAATTATGTTCACATGCATTAATCTGTAGACCTGCAGTGACAAACGAGTCATAATTGTACCCTGGTACAAAAATGGACTGTTGGCCAAGGTACCATAAACTGGTATTTCTACATTAATTAAAAATTTGAACTTAACAGGGAATTAATTATCTTGTGTCTCAACTTTGTTTTCATCTTAAGCACATTTGAGACTTGCCAAGTTTTCCAACTAAGAATGGCAATTTTGTCAAATTTTACCATTGTGAAAATAATATTTTCTTAAATGGTTCTTGTATTGCTATAATCTATATTATTTATTAGAAACTGTAGTTGTTAGCAATTATTTTCAGAGAATGTATGCACTATGAAAAGTTCTGACCCAATGGTCACCAGAGGAAAATGATATCACACGTCGAAATTAATGAGATAACTAAAATAAGGCTGGCCATAATAATGTACTCAATGTGTGGGCCGGGTCAGTATTGGGCTTTTGATTGTGTCAGCAGATGCACATGGCTGACGATCCAATTATATGACAACATTGCTTGCCATGCATCACCAGCCATACACGGCCTTTTGACCATGTGCTGACCGGCCTTGAAAGAGGGAAAAGTTCAATTAAGCTTCAGATGGACTGCTGCCAGTGATCCATCAGCTCAAATGGATGTTCATTTAGCTGCTACACTCAGCGGACATGCACAACCGATGACCAAGCAGGTGAGATCACAAAATATCTGACATGTCAGAGCAGGGTCCGTGTCTGAATAATGCAGAATGCAGGCAGAAGCAGGATGAATGACATCCATGAAAATACAAACACCCCCTCAGCTCAAATCTTCTGCCTCCTTTACTCAGTCACGTGCATCCGCCAAATGTTTATAACTACCATATTTTCCGCCGTTAAAATCGCACAACCCTATAAGTCGCATCAGTCCAAATATGTCAAATAAAGTGGCAAAATTCACGCATAGATGTGTCTCAGTTGAACTTTTCCTTAATAAAAGCACTTCAATGGTCAAATTAGCTGCATTTTGCCAAGGCTGTACAGCGAAATGAAGCTGATTTGACGGTTGCTGCAAGCAGTGAGCAGAACAAAGGTGGCAGTCTATGGCAAGCCGATTGTGCCATTTATAGCCACTTTTACCTATAGCATGATGCATTCATTCAACTTTTATTTAAACAGATAAGTCACATTGAGCCTCGAAGACTCATTTACAAGTGAGATCTGTTGGACAGACAATAAAAGTGGTGAAAAATGACAGATGGTTTGGAGACAAAAAAAAAATCCTAACACATTTTTTACCTCTGTTTGAAGGTCAAAAATGTGGTAATGAAAAAAATTATTGCACACAAGCACATAATGACGCCGACATTATGCAGAGGGCAGGGGGGACTCAAAGGCAGTTGAGCAGCCAGCTCATAGATCTGTGCACACTCATGGGGGGGGGGGAGCTGCCAAGGTCGGCCAGAGGCGAGAGTCCTGAAATGATGACAGAATGTTTATTCAGCTGTGCTCCTCTGAAAAGTCAGTGGAATTCCTCAGTAGCAGGTTTGGGAGGGGGGATGAGAGCATCTGGTTTACAAAACTTCTCAGGCATGTTGAGATAAGAAGGCATATCAAAGCCAGTCGGGGAGCCGAATGTCAGATAAACACAACTGTTTTGGGAACAGGCAGAACTTTAATGACATCTACTTTCAGTCTGTGTTAGTCCACTTGCTTCCGAAAATGTGACTGGCCGTGGCAAAACCAGGAACAAGTCTCCCCTGGGTCATTTTGAGTTATTTACAGAATCTTAAAGTGTGGGTTCTAAGCTATCCGATGATGCCAAACACATGTCGCTCAAAAAAAAAAATGAAGAAGATACAGCCATTTCAATGTTGGCAATCTGCAAATAAGATTAGGGAGAAAACAGGCTTCAAAGTTTTGGAAGAATGTCCCCATTCCAGAAGCATTACCTGGGGGTGTTAACAATTGCTGTTCATTTACATTAATTTGCGTTAACCCAACCCCCAGAACTGACTGTCAACACAGACTCTGCCTAGGAAGGTGTGCAGAATTTCAGCTTTGCTGGCAAATAGGGGTATGAATCTCTCAGTGTCTGGAGAATTGATTTGATTCCGATTTTTGGTATCACGATTCGATTCAAAATCAATTTTTCGATTCAGAAACAATTTTTGATTCAAAAATGATTTTTCTATTAAAATGGTCATAAATTTAGTTTCAGCTTTGTAACTGACAAGCTGAAAAGAATAAACAACAATGTAAACAAATGGAGCATTTATTTAAAACAATAATTTTAAACTGAGAATATTAAACAACAATGTAAACCAATGGAACATTTATTTGAAACAATAATTTTAAACTGAGAATAACAACAATGTAAACAAATGGAACATTTATTTAAAACAATAATTTTAAACTGAAAACATTAACAACAATGTAAACAAATAGAACATTTATTTAAAACAATAATTGTAGGTTCTGTACTTTATCAAAGTTTTTGAATCATTTGATATTCATACCAAAAATACAAACAAATAATACAGGAATGCATTAAATGCTGTAACTTGAATTACCAGTACTGTATTAGGTTAGCTTAGTTGCCTGGATTCCTCTAAAACAATAAAATAAAAATATAGGAACAAATAATTCATCCATCCATCATCTTTAACCACTTCTTCCTTTAAGAGTCATGGGGCTCACTGGTGTCCATGTCCAGTCATCACTGTGCGAGAGGCGGAGGGCACCTGGACAGGTCTCCAGTCCATCACATACAAATAATTCAAAATATACAGACAAAAACAGACTTCAGCCTACCAAAGTGTAGTAACCTTTAACTCAAGCATTATAAGAGGGGGACAATAATGCTGTCATTGCTGGTATCACTCAGCCCTCTGTGAATAGCAAACAACCATCAGGGTGCTAACGATCCATTGTTAGGCTGATGGTCCTCCATCATGTGAGCAGCTGGTTTCGGCTGTCATCAGCCAACTGGTTGATCCACTGTGAGAGGGTGTTAAGACTGAGCTGAATACCAGACTTAGCTTTTTTAGATTTTTGTACCTGGATTATTGAGCATGCATCAGGGTAAAATTAAACATGTTTAAAAATTGATTTTGGAGCATTTAGAATTGATTCTGAATCGCCAGGACTAAGAATCCAGAGTCTTTAAAAAATCTATTTTTTCCTACACCCCTACTGGCAAACTTCCTTTTGATCTTTAAAAAAACAACATTAATACAAAGAATTGTATTTTATGTTATTGTGACATGTTTTACACATTAATAATGTTAATTGTTTTGTTACAGCCCACCCCAAAAAATAAGGGTCACAACTAGTCAAGTCAAGTCAATTTTATTTATATAGCACAGTTAAAAGGGTCCCCGGTTCAAATCCCGGTCTGGGGGCCTTTCTGGGTGGAGTTTGCATGTTCTCTCCGTGCATGCGTGGGTTTTCTCCGGGTGCTCCGGTTTCCTCCCACAGTCCAAAAACATGCATGTTAGGCTGATTGGTAACTCTAAAATTGACCCTAGGTGTGAGTGAGACAGGTCCCTCTTGTAAATGAGTCCCCGTGGCTCAACGAGGCTAGCCTGTATAAATAAAGCTTGAATGAAAAAAAAAAAACAGATAAACTGTTATCAAGGTGCTTCACACACACAACATAAAAGAGGTTTAAAAATTTAATGAACAGTATCACACACCAATGGTAAAAATTATGATATTAACAGCAGTAAAAGTATAATAAAAATGGTGTTAAAGGTAGGGGAGACCGGGTATAGTTGTAACATGGGGAGAGTTGTAACACCACCAGTTCCACCAATCAGGGATAAGATAGGATTCACATGATCATTTCAGTGTTTACCCGCTTCCTCCACAATACCATATTGTGATTGTCAAGTCTGGAAACAGGTACATGCAGATACTAAGGAGAAAAAACTGATTTTGAGGTAAGAAAGTAAATTTTTTGACCATGACTATATTTTGTTTAGTACTTATACTGTTGCAGATAAAACCATATAACTTACATTAGATGAAAGTGTAATTTCTCAGGCAAAATGTGATGCATTTTCCTGTGCTAATTTCAAACCACTATGCTACTACAGCTAGCTAAACATGGCTGACAGGGTTGGGGTGGGTTGTAACACATATTTAGGCCTTATATGGCATTATATTATATTTAGGCATTATAGGTCTACATGTTAAGGAAGATTGTTCTAGTAGAATAATTTACACACATGCACACACAAACAGTATACAGGTGGTCCCCGACTAAGTTGGAAAATGTATGCTAGCGCTACTACGAACCCATTTTTCAACACAAACGTGGTTCATAAACATGCACAGAACTTTGTTTACAAACAGTTAGCTAACACACTTTCATCTAAAAACACATTCCAGTGCTGTATTTTCTGTATGTTCTGTACAACTTTACTATTCGTTAGTCAGCTCGTAAGTCCGGAACGTTGTAAGTCGATGTGCTCGTAAGTCGGGGACCACCTGTATTTGAGTTATGGTCAGTCACAGAAAGAGAGAGAGACATTTTGTTCTTGTATTGTTCTTTTAATTCAGTAAACCTCTTTTTGAAGCATATCACATGGTGTGGCCTCTGTTTTTGCTTATTTTGTCTAATTGTTACAACTTACCCCAGCAAGTGTGGTTGTAACAAAGGACCACCATGTATTTGACATGAACTCATGAGGTCTGTGATATTCTTGCAGAGGTTTGAATTGGTGCCATTTGTAGTCAACAAATGTGGGTATTTTGTATAAAAGTTTGAAAACTCTAGCTCAAAAATTCTGTGAGTTAAAGGTGCTGGAGCAAAAAGTGTTACAACCATACCCGGTCTCCCCTACAGGACAGGAATGCACTTTATAAAGTTGATGACACTGGAAAAGTTTGTATAATAGCTGAAGATGTTGAGTAAATTCAGGAGATGCTTATGTTGCATCTAAGAAGGTTAGACAGGGGGAAAACAAAATAAAATAGGCTTTACACACACCAAGCTCCTGCACAGACTTATTTTCAGTGTTGGGAATGTTACTCCAAAAAAGTAATTAATTATAGTTACTAGTTACTTCGCCCAAAAAGTAACTGAGTTAGTAACTGAATTACTCACCTATAAAAGTAATTAGTTACCAGGGAAAGTAACTATTGTTTGTTTGGTTGGTTTAAGTTTAGATATATCTACGAATTTTAAGTAGAAATGCTTACAGCACCTCAACAGAACATGACTGTTTGACATACTATACTTCAAGTTTTTTCTTCATTACAAAATACAGGTTAACAAAATAATATAACAATTGTGTTTTTCAGCTCTATGTACACCCTGTACTGTTCAAGTGTTTTCTTAGAAATAAAAGTAAACAGTTAAAATAAGTGCTTTGTAGTGTAAAATAAAATCAAACTCTCACACAACTGGTTCTTCAAGAATTTTCTTAAAAACAAAAGAATCATTTTCACAATATGAAGTACTTTTAAAACAGTACTGAAAAGCTGAATTACCTGAGCTGTTGTGAGATGCTTGTCAGATCAGATACGACGGACGTACACTTCGCTCCGGGACATAATGTACACTTCACATGCACGTTCTTGCCTTTTACCTCAAGGAGAGTAAAGTAATTTCTGTATTTCCACTTTGAAAACGCCAACTTTCCCTCCAGACTCGCCATTTCTGCCAGACTTCTGTTAACTTTTCAGATTTGAAGCTTCCTGCCTGCAGCGTGTGAGCTGAACAACAAAACCGCTGATTGGCTGACCTCTGACTGACACTCTACCTTAGCCAATCAGCATCATCCTTATTGTTTCGCCCCTCCCTCCCCTCTGCTCCCACGTCTATGCTCCTACCCTCCCTCCCCTCTGCTGCTTCCCCCCTCCACCCTCCCTCACAAGGGGAAAAAAAAGTAAACAAGCAGGCAGCGAGAGACAGCGCGCAGAAGACAAAATAACGTGCACCATTTTAGTGTTTGTAACGGTAACGGCGTTGTAACGATAGACATAGTAACTACTTAGATTACCCGTTAATGAAAAAAATAACTCCGTTTGTAACGCCGTTTATTTATAACTCCGTTATTCCTATCACTGCTTATTTTAGATGTCACAAAGGTGTTGGTGCTACATAACTTTTGTGTCATCAGGGCAGAAAGGCCTTATCTTTGCTGTAGGTCTTTTTTATTAAGCTTTTGTGGGCTGGTCGGTTTCCATCCATCCATCCATCCATCCATTCATCCAAATAATGTATTTCAAAGAAAGAAAGATAAATTTCTTGTTTCACCAAATATATATTAACATGAAAAATAAATTCTAAAGATAACCTTACATAAAGATAAACAAAAACATTTTAGAGCAAAATTATCTGGGAAAAACAAGGCTATTTTAATTAAACACGCTGCTCCATTCAGCTTTTTTATCATGATGACAGCAGCTGACAGCAGCTGACAGCTGCGTCAACGGCTGATCCATCCGATGTTAACTGTACATTTTACCTTTTCAAACGGCCAGTTGAATCTGCATAATTGGTGCACCATTATCGTGCTTTAAATTTTAGTTTCTTTGCTGCGATTTGTAAAACCTAAGCCAATCCAACGCGTGTGATTGCGCGATGCGCTGCTGGACACAGACCATGGCTGCAGACACGGAGCCGAGTAGAGGCTCACTTTACCGCAGTGGCTGCGCGCATGGCGCGGTGATTACGTGTGTCTGCTTTGTCTAATGAAATAAAGATAGTGGATGGATGGATGGACGTATGGATGGATGTATTATGTAGGATGGAAACTGATTTGCTTGCGATTTGCTTGCGCACGCAGTAAAGGCTTCTTTTTTTTTTCCCTCGGGTCGGTCGGAAAAACAGCTGACAGCTCTGACGCTTTGATCGGCTTTATTTTATTATTTTCCTTGTTCCTTGTGTCCACTGGGCGATCTATAGCTGTTAAGTAGCCATGTGCTTCTTTCAAAGCTGCACGTTATTGGCCGAAGCCAGTAACAAAGCTCTGATACCAGCCAAACAAGTCCCGCATGTTAATCAGCTGTGAGGGTCCCCGCCCCCAGTACGCAAATCACTGCGGCTTGGTTTTACTCTGAAAACAAACGGATTTCTAACACAAAGTTTATCAGTTTAAACACTTATAAAGTGTTTTTTAAAGCATGGGATGGTTTCTTCACAACTTCAACTGGTACATTTTGCAAAAAAACGATTTTCACTAATTTCTCAGAAGTTGAAGGTTTATTGATTTTTTCTCAGTTAGAGCTGTGCCGACTTGTTCCTGGATTTGGAGTGGCTGGTCACAAACGTCCAAATTAAAATGATCAAACAAATAGAACGTTTCTCAGAAAATCCTCAAGATGTAATCCATTCAGCCAAAAGTCTTGGTTTCTCGAGACATGAACCAAGCTATCATGTAAGGCAGGCAGCCTGACCAAGTCCAGATAAGCTGCTGACGTCTTCCTTTTATGTTGATAGACCAGGAACCAGCAAATCCAAAAAGCAGGAACCAGTTATCATAAATCCAATTAAGTATGTGCCCTTAAGATCCATAGATGACAGCAGAGATAGACACATCATCAAGTCTTCCAAGTCGAAGAGATATCCAGCTGAGTGTATGCCAACAGGGCAAATCGGCTCACCTGAAGCCTGTCTTCTTTTTGAAGAAATGTTATCAGTTGTGTTGAGGGACCATCTGACCAAAATTGAAGTCCATAGTTATGATTCGGAAGATTTTGAAGAAGAGAGGCTCTCAGACAGTTTCACAGACAAGACAAAGCAAAAGCAAAGCGGAGACCGAGAGGAGACGTCCGCCCTTGAGAAGAGCAAGTGTTGAATAGGCAATACAATGGCATGCCATACTACTTGATTGCCATCTAGCAGAAGAAAATGGTAGTGTTCAATATTTTCAGTCAGAATGAATGAAAACGGTCATATCTCGGCCAAAAATTTGTTTTTAAATATAGGGAAAATATCCATAATTATGTCGCTTTGGTGAATGATTCGCAGGACATGCAAATTATCCATCCATCCATCCATTTTCGTCCGCTTATCTGGGGTCGGGTCGCGGGGGTAGGAGCCTAAGTAGGGAGGCCCAGACTTCCCTCTCCCCAGCCACTTGAAGCAGCTCCTCTGGGGGAATCCCAAGGCGTTCCCAGGCCAGCCGAGAAACATAGTCCCTCCAGCGTGTCCTGGGTCTTCCTCTGGGTCTCCTCCCGGTGGGACATGCCCGGAACACCTCACCAGGGAGGCGTCCAGGAGGCATCCTAACCAGATGCCCGAGCCACCTCAACTGGCTCCTCTCGATGTGGAGAAGCAGCGGCTCTACTCCGAGTCCCTCCCGGATGACTGAGCTTCTCACCCTATCTCTAAGGGAGAGTCCAGACACCCTGCGGAGAAAACTCATTTCAGCCGCTTGTATCCGAGATCTCGTTCTTTCGGTCACAACCCAAAGCTCATGACCATAGATGAGGGTGGGAACGTAGATCGATCGGTAAATTGAGAGCTTTGCCTTTCGACTCAGCTCTCTCTTCACCACGACAGACCGGTACAGCGCCCGCTTCACTGCGGATGCTGCACCTATCCGCCTATCGATCTCACGCTCCAGTTTTCCCTCATTCGTGAACAAGACCCGAGATACTTAAACTCCTCCACTTGGGGCAGGACCTCCTCCCCGACCCGGAGAGGGCATGCTACCCTTTTCCGGCTCAAGACCATGACCAAGGCATGGCATGCAAATTATGCACACACAAAAAAGCAACTTATAAGGCAAAAAACTGTATATAAGCAGTCAAAAATGTTGGTGGGGGTCGGGTGGGGGTTCGGGTTCGGACCTTTAATTACTGTTAATTTTTCAGGTAGGGTGGGGTTCGGAAATGATAGCTACAGGTTGGGGCCAGGTCAGGTTGGATTTGTTGGGCCCGAATGCAACTCTACCCTACATCTGTTGTAGATTTGCTGGCCCCCACATCTGCTTTAGATCCCCTGTTCCCATTACCCTTCTACTGACCCCTTGTTCACATCACCTGCTCCTGGTCCTCTGTTCCTATCACCTGTGTCAAATCTGCTTGTCCCATTTACAGCTGCAGACCCATTTCCTGACTTACCAGCTGCAGACCCATCTTCGGATTCACCTGCAACCTCTTCGGTCCCTATGTCAGCTGCAGCTTCCTGGGTCTCTATGTCAGTGGCAGATCAGCTGATACCTAAGAAAGACAAAGATCCTCTAAATTGGGGCTTGTTTCTACTTTTCTTATTTTTTAATACTGATGGTAAAATCCTTGCAAAAGTCCTGGCAAAATGACTTGAGCGGATTGCCCCTACGTTTGTCTCGCCTGACCAGATGGGGTTTGTTAAAAATCGTCAGGCTTTCTTTAATGTTAGGCAGCTGCTTGATGTGCTGTACACTCAGGGCCGGCCCAAGGCATAAGCAAACTAATGCCCCTTTTCCACTTGCTCGGCCCAGAGCGGCTCAGTCTGGTCCGGTCTGGTTCAGTTCGGATCGGCTCACATGTAGGTTTGTCTCCATTCACTACTGCAGCCCTTCTGTGGGCGGGGTGTAGAATCTCACTCGTCCTACCACGTGGTGGCGGTAGTGTTACCTCAAGCTATTTACTAGCCACCACTAAACATTAGAAGAAGAACACCCTGCAGGACCTTGTCTCACCACCTGTTGGCGGTAATGTCCCTTGAGCTATTTAATGCTCTAATCTTACTTTATTGCCTTTTCAGCTTGTTTTAAACCCCTGTGTTTTCCATTTTTTTCTTTATAATAAAGATTATTCTCATATATGTACAAGGTTCCTGTTAACATTGCTTAACACATTGATCGCACTGCCCTGTAATCAGTTAAACTATTTTTACAGTAAGGTACAGATTAGGAATTAATTAGGTTTCAATTGGCCCTGTAATATTAAATGTTTGTATTTCATTAAATTTAAACGGTAATATTTTGTCAGGGATAATTCAAAGTCAAATGCAAATGGATAATTTGGTTTAAACTGTCCCTTAAACATTAAAAGCATGTTTCTTTAAACGTAAAAACAAAGTATTAATAATTAAATGTTTGTTGATCAGGAAACTCGTTTGGGCATTCAAGAACAGCTTCATCGGGGTTGATGTTGACGTCTGTGCACCCCGGAAAAAGCTGCTGCACCACGACCCGACATCAGGAAGGATGGATGGATGGATGGGTTCATGTTGACGTCTGTGCATCCTGGCAAAAGCTGCTGCACTACCCATGACACGACATCAGGAAGGATGGATGGATGGATGGATGGAGGGCTGTTCAAATCTAATAATCTTTTTCTTATGATTCTTTAAAGGTCAAATGCAAAATACTCAACTTCCAGTATGTTTTTAAACAAACACTATACTGTACACACTTAACATTGTAAAATATGCAAAGGTGGGCATATAAACGCTATGTAACGCTAATGCGCTAATCTACTTACAGCGGACCTAACGTTATTGTCAGCGTAACAGCGGTTTGACTAATTTGTATAATTCATGAGCGGATTTGTGCTTTCTAAGATTAAAATTCAGCACCGCTAATAGCAATATATTTGAAAGACTTCATTTTCTTAAACAACTGAGGGTTTAGCTGTAAATGTTTCACAACATGGATGATCTATCCAACAGCGCCCCTCGCATACACACAGAAATAATGAGAGGATATAGCCTTCCTGCCAGTCTCTTTCAGTGACGGTTCTGATCCCACAATGCTTTGTGTCTGCTTACATACCAGGAAGACAATGGTTACAACTCCTATCCCAGCAAAAACAGTTAGCGTTTGTAATCCAGAGACTAAAATTTTGTATGTATTGATTTATTTTACTTTAAAATAGGAGCTCCTTTTAAAAAAGAAAGAAGAAGTTTAAACGCTGGAGCTCTATCCACCTCTTTTTCCAAAAGCTCACGGGGGCAGCCATGACAGTCCTGTCCCGCCCCCTCCCGGGAGCTTCAGGTTGAGTCTACGCTGGAGGCGGTCACGTGGTTCCCGCAGCTGTAGTTAAAGAAGCAGCTCGTTGCCAGTCAGTTTGAGCAGAGACTGACGCAACAGAACACAAAAATCAACTTTTCTTACTTTGTCCGGCGTCTTTCAGTAATTATTGAGCAGTAACAAACTTATTACTTAACTGATTATTGATTATTTCACTGACTGTGTTTTATTAAAGCATTTTTAGACGTGGCAGATGCTTTTATCATTACAGTGAAACAAGACTGTAAACACATTTGTTAGAAGAAATGGAAAAAAATGTCTATGCAATACAATGATCAATATAGCCATGTCAACAGTGTTTTATAATGTTACACATGTAAAAAAAAAAGTAACACTTATTATAAAGCACTTTGAGATTTTTATTGATGAAAAGTGCATTATAAATTGAATTCATTATTATTATTATTATGTGCATGAGAATTCTCCACCTTGCCTCCATGCCAGCAGTATCTGCTCCAGCTTTCCTTAGACTGGGATGAAGTCTTCATTTCTGCACAATGCACATTATATAATTTTGCTCTATTTGTGTATTTTTTAGCCACCAAGTACCTGGATAACAGATTTAATTGTGCTTGTAGCCTGACTACTGTAAAATGGTAATTCACTGATTAAAATGTTAATTTAAATGAAACTGTTTCTAGTTATAATCATAACAGATGACAAAATAAGTGTTAATTGTGCAAAAATAAATTACAAAACAATTATGAAAAATGTAAAACAAGCTTTAATGAAGTACATTTAATACTATTGTTTATTAATTACATCATGTCAAGTCAGCAGGAGCAACATTCCAATAATAATCACAACACAAACTGAGTTCTGCAAGTTTTATGTGCACAAACATTTTCAATCAGGGCTCAAAATATTTATAGAAAGAAATGCCTCTGAAAATTGCACCAAATCTCACAAAAAAACTCTTCAGCCAAGTAATTTTAAGAAAATGAAGGTGGAGGAGGAGCAGCCACGTCCCTCCAACCTGACAACAGCCTGGTTTCATCATCATGTACCCAGAATGCATCGCTTCAGTTTTCCAATAAACAGTTTTAAAATTACTTTATTGATTCTTCTTTAATGAAAAATCTCCAAAAAACAAAAGAAAAAGACAAAGGAGCAGCCGAAATAGCAATCCACACATTAAACAACTTTTAAAATTTTGGACCCTGAGTGAAAGGTATATTTTAATAGATGACACCCCGAGCAAATTGCCGTTTAGAGGTAGGGTAAGGTGTATAACAGTTTATACACCTGTAGATGGCAATGTGGTGCAAATATTGCAAAATGCTGCCGGTTACAAATTGTTGAATATAAATAGCGGATTAGATTAGCTTCCCCTAGTTTTCTTAAGGCATTTGTGCTTTTGAAATTGTGGACCTAAAAAAATTAGTAAGCGTTTTAGAAATTGTGGAACTAATTTTTTAATTAGCGTTGCCCACCACTGAAAATATGTTTAGGAAATTATTGTTCAATGACACCACTTAAGAAATAAAATGTTTATTATGAAAACTAAGAAGTGAAAAAAGCACAAAAATAAATACTGCATCCACCTAAATGATTTTTTTTCCTGTTGTCTCATGGGCTTCCTCCAGAAGACACAAGTTGATAAATTCTGGTGTTGACTTCTTCCTCTTAACTGTAAAAAAAGAAAAACATGGTTACCGGTAATTCAGTCTAGAAACTGTTTTATATGTAGATATATTTTATAAGATATATGTAAGATATATATACATATATCAAATATCTCAGAAACCACAAAGCAGATATTTTTCAAACTAACAAGTGTAATCACAAGATGTTCATGTACATACTGTAAGCTGTTGGAGTTATTTGAATTAAAATTCGATTTTTTAATAATTTATTTTCGTAGCACATGTGACAGGTTTGGAATTAGTCAAAACAAATCAATTTAAATCCAGCAGATTTGACCACAACGTGACATTATTAAGGACTTGTTAACCTGAGGAACCCTCGTGGTATAAAGCCAGCTATGAAATATATTTTTTAAGCTTTTATTTAGCTACATTTAAAAGAAAGAACGCCGATCGACCCCACCCGCGCGTGCATGTGATGTGCACGTGTCGACCTACTTTGTTAAATCCAGCTGATTTGACCACAACGTGAAATTATTAAGGAACTGTTCAGCTCAAGCACCCTCTTGATATAACGTCAGCTATGAAATATATATTTTTAAGCGTTTATTTAGCTACATTACAGAAATAAAGACGGCTCACGTGCACGCGGGGACGCGCACGTGCACGTGGCGAAACTACTTTTTTAAATCCTGCCGTTTTGACAACAACGTGAATTTATTAAGGAATAGTTCAGCTTAAGACACATGTTTGCTGTAATTTTAAATACAAATAATTGTTTTTACCGTGTTAATCTTGTAAAGTCCTTCGGTGTTTGCTCCCTCGCGGCAGCCACTTCCTCAAACTCAGTCCAGCCTCCTACCCACGGTTCGGGTCCAGCCGGCCTGGACCCTGCTCTGAGATGAGTCCGGAATCTTGGCGCGGCGCCGCGCATCTGTGAGGTGGAAATGCTGTCCAACGCGCGTTTGGCACGCAAATATGACGTCACATCCGACCCGCGCCACCAAGTGGAAAAGGGGCATAAGTGGCTGCTTAGGGCCCCGGGGCCACTAGGGGGCCCCCTAAGAGAAACAGATTAAAAAAAATTATAACAATTTCCATGTGATTCTATTTAATCGTTTAAGTTCAGCTTTTGCAAATTGTTACATATATTTACATAGTTTTAAGAACTACCTTCTACCTTATAATGTTTTGCTAGTTTTTGATACTTTGTTTAATTTTTTTTTCTAATTCTGTATTTCTCTCTTATGTTTTTCTATTGTTTATTGTTTAAGGAAATTCTACCATTGTTGTTCATCATTCTTTAGTTTATATATAGCAGGTCACTTTTGTAAATGCGTCCACGAGGCTCAATGAGATTTACCTGACTAAATAAAGGTTGAATGATAAAAACCAACTAATTATTCAACTATAAATTTCTTTGTTTAAACCATTTTACGTGTTTCATTGTTCATTTACATTATTTAAGTATTTCCTTTATATTTTTATTTTCTTTTGTCTGTTTTTGCACAACTTAATTCATTTTTATACATCCAAGTTATTTTATCTGTTGTTTGTTGTTGTTCTTGCGCTCCAAATTATTTTGAACATTACTGTTGCAGTTCTTTGGAACCAAAGTTAATAAACCAGATGACATTTTTGCAGTAAAATACATTATATACTGGTGTTTTTTTCCCTGTAATTACTTTCAGTACCAAAATACACATAGGATAATGTAACCAGGGCTGTCAGAGTTGCAATGGGTTCATGTTAGGCCAGTGAATGATCTGATCATCTGATTGTTGATTGCAGTAATCCACATTAGTAAAAATAGAGGGCCCCGAACCAAATTGCGCTTAGGGCCCCATGGAGGCTTGGGCCGGCCCTGTGTATACTCCTAGTCCACCCAAACACACATGTGACTGTCATTCTTTCATTAGATGCAGAGAAAGCATTTGACCGGGTAGATTGGGGCTATCTCTTCGAGACTTTGAAGCTATTTAAATTTGATCCTAAATTTATTTCATGTATGAGGCAGATATACACCTCCCCAATTGCAGCGATCAACAACAACAGTAACACATATTCTTATTTCTTACTGCAGGGGGGTACAAGATAGGGGTGCCCGCTTTCACTACTTCTATTTGCATTTGTGATAGAAACATTGGCTGTAGCTTTGTGGCAGATCTCCATCATTTAAGGGAGAAACTGACTAGGTACAGAGCACAACGTTTCTTTATTTACAGATGATATACTTTTGTATATATCAGACCACCTTACCAGTATCCCTGAATTACTTAATTAACTTTTTTTTTTAAAGGAAAATATCTGGCTGTAAGGTCAACCTTCAAAAGAGTGAGCTGATGCCTGTGACATCCATAAAAAAGAAAATCTTAGATCTTAGTAACTCATGATCATAAGAACCTCTATAAAACCAGTTATCTACTACTCATGGCAAACCCTAAGTAGGACATTGCTAGATGGCAATTTCTGCCTCACAATCTAGGGGCCACTGACCCCACAACCAAACTTTGAAATAAGTGGAAGATGTTGAATGGATGCAATCCCAAATTATTTGAAAAGGAGGCGTTGTGGACGAATTCCTGTCAACCTGGCAGCAGTACTCAAGTACCTGACCACTGAGATCTTGGAGCTGGTGGGAAACTCAGCTCGTGACAAGGGGAGGACCAGGATCATCCCCCGACACCTTAAGCTGTCTGTCTGTGGCGACAAGGAGCTCGACAAACTGATGGGAGGTGTGACCATTTCACAGGGAGTAGTTCTACCTGGCATTCGGGAAGTCCTACTGCCCAGGAGGACCAAGAGGCCCACCAGATCTGAAAGCAAGCTGGATATGGGTGGTCGGATCGGTATCTGTGGCCAGATTCTTCGGATCAGCTGTAGGAGATACTTCCTGCACAGACCCAGACAGCATTTACATTTGGGCCGGATCCGTTTACAAGTCGCCAGATCCGCATAACAGTCAGATGCGGTTTACAACTCTGAGCCAACTCCTTACCGGGCTCGTTTACAAGTCGCCAGATCCGCATAACAGTCAGAGACGGCGTGGTGTTGTGTGCCAGTTCCACCCCGATTCTGAGATCATGAGCTGCACTGACACCTGCGCTGGGTGTGGTTCTGATCCGGTTTTTGCCTGCAGACCGAATGCGCCAGCCTCAGAGGTTTACAAAGACTGGCATCTGGCTCTGATCTGGTCCCAGACTGCAAGCCAACTGCGCCTTCCTTGGCTTTATTTTTTTTAAGCAACAGACGCAGCACTGAGAGAAGTGATCCCTTACCAAAAAGTAGTATATGCAAGTATACTTAAAGTACACTAATTTTAAACTAAAAAAATAAGAGTATACTTTCAGTATACTTTTTAGGTACTTATCAAAAGTATACTTGGCCAAGTTTATTTTACACAATACTTGACTTATACTAAAAATAAACTAAAAGTCTAAGTATACTTAATCTATACTTATGTTTAAACTTTTGGCCAAGATATTTTACACAAAGTATTTTCACACTGGTTTATTTTTAGTACTTCTGTTTTAAACGTTTTGTCAGTTTTTTGAAACAGCTCGAGCTGTTTTTTTATATTGTTGTATATATATATATATATATATATATATATATATATATATATTATTATTATTATTGAGCATGCATCAGGGTATTATTATTATCATCATTATTATTATTATCATTATTCAATTTTATTCTGCGTTACTCCAGGCGTGTTTGCTTTCTACCATTTTTCTGTTTGTGGTCTCATGCAGGGTTGCCAGATCTCCAGACCGAAAGAAGCGATCAGCTCCTTCAAAACAAGCACAAAAAAGCGACTCGCTCTTTCAAAAAAAGCCCCAAAAAAGCACCCCATCCCATTGTGTAAAAAAAGGCAGTTTTAAACAGTATAAACATATTTATTATGGCATTACATATAACAAGCAAAATTATACATTAAAGAACGTATTCAGTCTAAAAAATAAAAATACATTTTGCATTTTTCTCCCATCTGTGGTCGTGGTCAGATCCAGTCTTGAAGAGCACGCTCTTTCTCCCAATCTTTATTATATTTTTTTCCATATTTACCCCACTTAGAGCTCATATTAGCGTTGTCTTGTCTAGACATTTCACTAAATTCTTTAGTTTGTAGCAGGTCGCTTTTGTAAATGAGCCCTCGAGGCTCAATGAGATTTACCTGACTAAATAAAGGTTGAATGAATGAATGAATGAATAGACAAAGAATAAATAACAATGTTGCATTCGCGTGTAGTCGGATGTCCCGTGAAGAAACACGGTTTTTAATTTTAAACTCACTTTGAAAGTAATTTTCATTAATTTATCATTTTGTTTGCTAAAAACTAACATAGTTGAATGATACAAGATATATATGTTGTGTCACTATATGCTGCTCATGCTGACTCATCATTAATTGCTCGCGCTTATATAGTTTTACCGGCTCTGACTGTCGCTTGCGCCAACTGCACCTGAACGTAACATCCGCCTTGACGTAACATACGTGGAAGGGGGGCGTGACAAACTACCTACCACTCGCATTACTGCTCGACTGAAAAACAAGCACAAATAAGCGACTCAATGTCTGTGAGAAGCCCAAAAAACCGCCACAAGCGGCTGATCAGATTTGAAAGCGACTCCAGGGGAAAACAAGCCCAATGCCGCTTGAAATAAGCGGACTTGGCAACTATGGCATGCGTTATTGGGGGTAGAACGTGATCATGTACGTCCCAACCAATCAACGCCACTCTTGCTTGTCAGGTTGCATGTGAACTTTGTCCTAACCAATCAACGCCACTCTTGTTTATCGGGTGAAGTAGCATGTGATCATATCCAACCAATCAACGCCTCTTGCTTCGCGCGCTTCTTTCAAATGTAGCCATTTCCTTTCAACTGTTGGACAAGAAGCTGTTGTTGTGTTGGACTCAGCGCTCGTAAAACTTGCTTTTTATTAGACGTCGACTGGTCAGACTCTGGACGACGACTGGACATTCAGTTGGAAGTTGAAGGTCGGTTCGGTTTTGTTTATTTGCTAGCTTTTTTAGCTCTGTTCAGTTGAATGAACAAAACCTGCTGTTGCTAAAAGCTAAGCTAACAACGAGCTAAAACGGGTGTGTCGTGTATGCTGCTGAGGCAGATAATTTGAGGCAAGTAAAACACTGCAGGTTAGGTTATTCTAGCGTTTAAATAAGCCATATATGCTACGCTTTTTTTTTTGGCTTAGTTCCTGGATGGTTTTTCAAAGAGACAGGCCCCGCATCCTCACGCTGTTTGCGTCGCGTCTGTTAACACACATGCGCTCACTAGCCAGCAGAACAATAACCGCAGCCAGGCTGAAATACTAATTTACTTTAAATACGTATTTCAGCAACATACTGTTTTTGTAGCTGCTTAAACAAGAGGCTGAAGGAAGATATATCTCATTCACGAGGTCTTGAGAGTCAATTACTTTCTGAGAGTTTCATTAAAGATTTACTGGAACATGAGATATTTTGCTAACAGACACACAGGCAGGCTAATATGAGTGCCAGACTTTGGTGGTGGTGGTGCTAAACTGTTCACAGTAACACAGCAGAGGTGTTTGTCCCTTGTTGATGCGAATCTTTAGGTTTGAATGCTCTTTATTTGTCTCTAAGTTGATGGAAGCATCAAAGTGATGCATGTAGAACAGAAACTAAAGATTTATCACATGTTCTCTTTGATTCTGCAGGTTGTCAGAGATCAGCTGTGCCTCTCTGCTCTCAGCTCTTCAATCCAACCCCATCTGACACAACTGGATCAGACTCAGAACCTAGCCTTGAGAACTGCGGTAAAGTGAGCCACTCGTCATTGAGAGGTAATTTCTAAGTACCGGTAGTTTGAGTAAAGCAATTAAGACACTGATTTTTTGTTAACAGAGTTCACTTTGCTCTCAGCATTAAACGTGACGCTTGAACATGGTTTGGTTTCATGTTGCTCCACTTCATTCACCCAGAGTTTGAAGGAGCACACACCTTTTATTAATTAAAGCTGCACAGGTGCAGTAAATTAAAAGTCACATGATGCATCTGAGCATCCAATACAAAACAAGCCTATAAAGAAAAACAAATTCAAACAAAATGAGAGCAATACAAAAACATTCATAATGTCAACACCCCCACTTGCTCACATTTTGGGTAACTCCCTCAGGCTCTTAATGTTTCAAACCTAAATAAATTCTTCATACACCAAACAAACATTTCATACTTTTTCAACTTCATCTTGGTTGCTGGTTTGGTTAGTACGTCTGCAACCATATCATTTGTACTTTAAGAGTAAATGTACTTTTGTTTTAAAGGTCTCCCACCTACCTGCTCCAACATTTTCCTCTGGACCTGTTGTCAGGTATAATCTGTAAATTTTAACATTTAAATACTGTATACACACACATTTCAGTACTACATTGTCTTTTTTTTCCCTCGGCTAGTCTGGGAGAAAAATACCTAAAGCTTCTGGATCCAGTTGTACACAAAGAAGTACCTGTGAGGCCAACCCTGTAATGGGTAAGTGCTGGCTACTTTGGTTTTTGTTTTCCATTGTTTGGTATGTTCATTGTTATGGAAGATCAAAACTGACATAATTAGAAGTAAAAGCATGTATATGAATGGACTGATAAATTAATAAATACACTAAAAATGCACAAATTAAATTACAAAGGAGAAATTTACTTCATGTTATATAATTTAATTGACCTTTTTATTTTCCAGGTTAGTTCCAATAAATTATATATTTCTGCTTATAATTTACATTTTACTGTATTTTTAAAATATATATTTTTGTTTTTCTTGTAGATGCATTTGTGCCTTTTAATGTTTATATTCAATTATTGTTTATATTTTTTTTCCCACAAGTTTTTCTTTTTTAAATGGGTCTTACATTTCTATGTCTCCTGTTTTGACTTTACCTTATGCATTTCTGCTTCATGCACAGTAGATCTACACATGGATCCTGCTCCTTCCTGTTTTTTTGACCAATAGAAGTGGAGCTGACCCAAGAAGCTCTGCCCACCTTATTTACATCATGAGACAGAAATACATAAGATGAAGTAAAAACGGGTGACAGAGAAGTGTAAAAACACATGGAAATAAAAAGACTTTTGGGGGAATAAATATAAAATAAATAAATATTTACAATATAAATATTGGGAGGCACAAATGCAGATACAAGTAAAAAGGAACACAAAAATATGTTTTTAAAAACAGTATGTAAAGTTTAT
>JBBPBX010011470.1:31285-55841 GCA_038048925.1 Garcialebias charrua | reverse complement strand
TGTTTTTCATTTTGGCCTAAAAATGGTGCAGTACCAGTTTTGACCCTATGGGCGCTAATGCACCCTGTAGTCTGTTTACCTGCAGACTGTACCTGGAGGCGTATCCTGGTGCCATCTAGTGGCCATAAAAAAGACTGTCACGGCAGCGCATATTATACACCGAAGCGTATTATCTACCGATTTTTCTGATTTATTTCCAAATATTGGCCAAAGCGTATTATACACCGGAGCGTATCATACACCGGTGTTTAGGGTAAGTGAAACCTGCACTTTGCCCAAACGTCTACCCGACTGGAACACCCACTGACCCAACACAAAGTAACCATTGCAATTAATTAGAAATTAACAAAAAAACAACGTGAAAAATGGACATCCACTAGACTGCGCTCTTACTGCTCTCTGCTTCCCTGTGGGAGGGTCCACTCGGAAATTCCACAGATGTGACGTCACATTGGAACTATGTATATTTTTCTGCGATACGACTGTTTTCATTCATTCTGACTGAAAATATTGAACACTACCATTTTCAGCTGCTAGATGGCACTCGAGCAGTATGGCATGCCATTGTGTTATGTGATAGGTAAAAGTGGATATTAATGACGCAATCGGCTTGCCTTAGATTTCCACTGTCATCCAGTTCACTTGGAGCAATCTTCAAATCAGCTTCATTTCGTTGTACTACCCCGGTGAAATGCAGCTAATTTGACAACTAAAGTGCATTAAGTAAAAGTTCAACTGAGACACACCTTTGCTATAATTTTGAGCAAACAAACAATTGTTTTAGGTGCTTATCTTTTTAAATTTCAAAGAAATGCACAGCGTTCCTCCTTCCTGACTTCCTGTCTGCGTGCTCCCGGAGCACAGAGGCAGCAAATACTTTTGAAATGCAGCTGATTTTACTGTTAAAGTCATTTTATTAAGTAATAGTTCAACTGAGACACACCTTTAATAAAAAGTTGAGTAAACAAATAATTGTTCCCTTATCAGTCAGTACACTCAGTGCAACATATGACTATGGGAATGCGCCGCCGCACGGTTCACCTGAAGTAATACAATCACGCCTTGAATAATGCAGGTGGGCGTCAGCGTCAGCAATGAGGCCCGCCCTCTTTGCATAAAAGGGGGTGACACTCAGCCTTCTATCTCTTTTGCCCTTCACCTCGCTTACACCTGAACTTCGTGGGACTCTCTGTGACTACATCGCTCGACTCGAGGTGAGCTTGCTCCCTACCCTGGGCACAACAGAGAAATTTCCTACATACAACTGGGTTAGTGAAAGCTAGCCCAGTGCCTTTTATTTAACCTCAAGGTTTTTTCTTCTGCTCTCTTCGCAGCTTTGCTCGACGGCGCTAACTACGTCACATGCTACCTAGCTAACGAATTTAGCAAGCTAGCCAACGAGAGAGGCTCGACGAGAGGATGTCTTTGGACCATGTTAGCAGACAGCTAACGAGCCTCAACCCTTCTCAGCCATGGCTCCAGAGAAGGGAAAGAGAAAATCTAAAAATTCAAAGAAGACCAGCAGGCCAGCGAGCCCCAGCTCCCGAGCCTGCCCTAGCTGCTGCGGCTACTCCCTTTCGGTGACGAACACCCACGAGGCCTGTCCGGTTTGCCTGGGGATGTTGGATGCTAAGACAGCACTAGAATCCCCCGAGTCCTGCCCTCACTGCAGCCAGATGCGTGAGGCTGTGAGGCAGCGACGCATGGACGTTGTGGTTAAAGCCATGGGTGGCTCCATGGTGGCGCTGGACCCAGACCTCATAGAGGCGCTCACTCCCACCTCGGAGCTCGAGGCCATTGAGCTGGAGGACAACGGCCACGCTGACTGGAGGGACAGCATGGACATGGCGGCCCCTGTAGGGGGACTCCACCACCAAGTTCGATATGAGAGGCTTGTTACACATGGACGAGCTCTCGCTAACAGCCTCGGGCCAGATATCGGACGACGAAGCTGAAAACGAGGACGAAGGAGAAGACAAGGACTTCTCCCAGAACCCAACGACAGCTCATCCAGAGACTGATGTCTCCGTCCCCGCTCTGTTTGAGCTATGTCGCAGAGCGGCGGACACGCTACGGATCAGCTGGCCAGAACCCCTACCTCGACAACAAGCATCGAGGTTGGCGGGGAAATACTTCTTTGCCAAGCAGCAGTCGGCCACGAGGCACAGGATGCCGATTTTTCCCGACTTCCAGACGGAGCTAATTCGTACCTGGGCTGAACCCAGAGCTCCTATGCTTCTAATAATAATAATAATAATAATAATTAATTCAATTTATAACGCACTTTTCATTACTGAAAATCTCAAAGTGCTACACATATATTGAATGCTACACACATTCATAAACCGGTGGCGGCAGACTACCATGCAAGGTGCTTTCCAGTCCTACCGGGAGCAACACGGGGTTAAGTGTCTTGCCCAAGGACACAACGACACATGGTGCGGGTCCCGGGAGTCGAACTGCCAACTTTCCAATCGGGAGACGACTGCCCTTACCACTACGCCACGGCTTCTGCCTCTCTCCCAGTTTCTCGACTTTGCTGGCATGGAGGTTGCAGGAATGGCCACCATCCCGCAAATGGAGGACACACTGGTGGCCCACCTAGCTCCCAAAACATCGGGCTCCAGGCCAACTCTGCCCAGCAAGGCCTGCCGCGCGTCGGCCTTCCAGCTCGAAAAATGTTACTGAGCTCAGGGCCTCGCGGTCCTCGCCATGAACGCTTTGGCCATGATACAAGCCTACTTGGCGGAGAAACTACAGGAGCTCCAACAGATCACCAACAAAAATAATGCGGCCAAGGCCCTAGAGGAAGCCCGCAAGGCAACGGACTTTGTCCTCCGCATGATGGGGACAGCGGCCATCGCTCAGGGGAGAAGCATGGCTGAGATTGTCATCGTTCAACGCCATTTGTGGCTAACCTTGACGGACCTGCCGGAGGGCCAGCGGTACCCATTCCTCCACCACCCAATCGAGCCCACAGGGCTCTTCGGAGGAGCCTTGGAACGAATCCAGAGCAGGCTGGAACAAAGGCAGAAACAGGCTGAAGCCCTGCGCAAGGGGATGCTGAGAAAAACATTTGTGCTCCCCAGAGATGCCAGTGGAAGCAGGGGCATGCAACCTTGACACCGCTCAGCCACATATCGTCCCCCGCAGAAAAGGCCAGCATTCGACGGGGAACAACGGCCAAGACCGGCTACTGGACCGTCTTAGGCTGGCCAGGCCTGGGCAAGGAACAGGTTTGTTCCCCGTCAGGCGGCTCCACCGAGGTCATCCTTGACAAACCGGGACCGGAGGCAAAGTCGGCCTGACGAAACAGGACCACTTCGCAGTGTTACAGGTTCTCCCGCCCACGTGGTATGGGAAACCAGACTTTTAAACCTAGACTTTTTGTGTGAAATGCAACGAAAAGCTGGTGACAATTATGTGTACACTAAACATAATTCAGCTATGTGTGTAAAAAAGACTATTTTCTCTTTAAAACATGAAAATAAAGTAAAGCACATCATGCTTTGTGTCCTGACTCAAAAAAAAACACAGCACCATTTTTATGAAAACAGTGTCAATAAAGGAAGAGAGTCATAACCCCTCCTCCCTCATGAAACACAAGGTGTCAGGTCAGACAATGAGCCTCAGCGGGAGGTCAAGAGTCTGTCTGCCACAGGCAGACTTCATGGCTACCGCTGGCGGACAGGCCAGCTCGTTGAAGGGCGAGCGGGTGGGGACTACTGTTACCCCTTCCCGCACCCTCGACATACACACAACCCAGAATATACATGCCTTACAGGCTGGGCGTACACGCTCAGGCCTGGAGCGCATGTCGTCCAAACACGTGGGTCATGTCCACTGTCAGTCGGGGCCTCCGGCTGCAGTTCCACAAGCGACCATCTCCTTTCACGGGGTGCTGGTGTCCTTCATAAGCCCAGCCCATGTCCACGTTCTGAGAGACGAGGTCTCCACAATGTTACAGAAAGGGGTAATAAATGTTGTCCCAGCTCACGATGTGAACAAAGGCCATTACAGTAAGTATTTCTTTGTGCCAAAGCGAGACCAAGGCTTGCGGCCTATCCTGGATCTCAGGAATCTGAACAAAAGGATAAAAACGTACAAATTCAGGATGCTCACACTGCGACAAGTAATTCACTCAGTAAGACAGAGGGATTACTTCTGCACGGTCAATCTCAAATACGCCTTTTTTCACGTGAACAGCCTGCCCCGGCACAGAAAATATCTCTGTTTCGCCTTCGAGGGAAAAGCATTCGAGTTTCTGGCAATCCCCTTTGATTAAAAACTGCACCAAGATCATTCACAAAATGCTTGGATGCGGCCTTAACCCCGCTGAGGGGTCAAGAGGTCAGAGTTCTGAATTATCTGGACGATCTGCTCATCCTTGGGCACGACAGAGCCCAAGCGCAACAGCACTCACAGATGGTGATGACTCACCTGGAAGCTCTGGGTTTCGTTATAAACACGCAAAAGAGCAATCTGACCCCATCTCAGATTACTGTATTTTTGGGAGTACAGGTCATCTCCATTCTGTACAGAGCAAGGCTCTCAGAGACATGGGTTTCATCTCTCCACCTCTGCCTGGCACGCTTTCAGCTGGGCCAGAGAGTGTCCCTCAAACTGTGCCAGCGTTTCCTGGGCCTCCTGGCAGCAACCATTGTCTACGTGCCCCAGGCCTTATTAAAAATGTGCCCTCTGCAAATATGGCTGAACAAACAAATGTATCCTGCCTCTCTCAGACGTACAGGAGGGATACTGATCAGCCCAGAGTGCATGAAAGCTCTGGAACCCTGGAGGGCCCTTCAGTGTTCAGGACAGGCGTCACGCTGGGACGAGTACTGTCTCGAGTACTAGTCACCACGGACGCTTCAAAAACAGGTTGGGTAGCTCTCTGCAGAAACCAGCACGCCCAAGTGGTCTGGAAACAGCAGGAGGTAAACCTCCACATAAATTTCCTGGAACTGAAAGCAATGTTTTTAGCCCTGAAACACTTTTACAGGAAGGGGCTAGTTGCTAAACAACATGTCCTGATAAAATCAGACAACTGGATGATAGTGTCCTATATCAACAGGGAAGGCGGGACAAGGTCCCAGCCCCTCCTCAGCTTGACACACACGTTGCTCATGTGGTGCAGCTCTCGGATATTGTTGCTGAGAGTGACCCACATCCTGGGCGAGCTAAACCACGGGGTAGACGCCCTCTCAAGAGGGCCCCTCCTCACTTCAGATTGGAGGCTGAACCCTCGCATTGTGGACCAGATCTGGGCACGATACGGGCGGGCATCCGTAGATCTGTTTGCTTGCAGCAGCAACACGCACTGCACCCTATATCATTCGATAAGGGAGACAGACGTACCGCTGGGAACAGATGCCCTGGCGTACGAGTGGCCAACGGGGGAGCTGTATTATGCATTTTTCCCCGTCCCCCTGATTCAGGCGACGTTGGAACGCGTACGCAAGGGAGCTCTCTCCCTGATACTGATAGCTCCCAGGTAGCCACAGAAACTGTGTTCCCAGAAGTGATCTCGCTTTTGTCGGGGACACCATGGCAACTGCCCCCCCATGAGGACCTGCTGACTCAGGCCCACGGGTAGCTCCTTCACCCACGCTCAGAATTGTGGCAACTCTGGGCCTGGCCGCTGAGAGGAACCGGCTGATGGCCTCTGGCCTGCCCCGTAATGTTGTAAACACAATATAGGGAGCGAGAGCTCAGTCAGCTCAGACTCTCTATGCTCGCAAATGGCATGTTTTTGAGGCCTGGTGTCTAGAGAGGAATATTATCTCATATTCCTGTGACTTGGTCCAGCTCCTCACTAGTCTACAAGACCTACTGGACAAGGGCAGCTCCTTCTCCACCATTAAGGTCTTTTTGTCAGCCATCTTGGCATGCCACGAAGGCTGGGGAGGTAAATCTCCTGGTGCCCACCCTCTCATGATACGTTTCATGAAGGGCATACTGAGGAAAAGGCCTCCCAGTAGGACTCTGGCCCCCGAGTGGGACCTACAGTTAGTCCTGGATGCTCTGTGTGAGCCTCCATTTGAGCCTCTTAATAATAATAATAATAAATTCAATTTAGACCGCACTTTTCATTAATAAAAATCTCAAAGTGCTCTTAGCACCATTAAGATAGATTTGTTATATTATAAAACTGCATTGCTTTTAGCTCTTTGCTCAGCTAAACGCGTAAGTGACCTCCACGCTTTATCTGTGCACCCAATGTGTACAAGGTTTGCCCCAGATGGGTCAAAGGTCATCCTGCGTCCTAACCCCGCATATGTGCCAAAGGTTCCAACTTTAAATCCCAGAAGTCTGGACTTTGAGCTGTCAACATTTCCTCCCCCCCTGTCCTCACTGAAGGACAGAGGAGGCTGAACACGCTCTGCCCTGTTAGGGCCCTGAGTGCTTACTTGGAAAGAACTGTCAGTTGGAGAAAAACAAACCAGTTGTTCGTGTGTTTTGCTAATCCAGCTGCTGGCAGAGCCCTGTCAAAACAGCGCCTCTCACACTGGGTGACTGAGGCCATTAAGAGGGCATACAGCAGTAAAGGTCAGCAGGTGCCCTCTGGGGTACATGCTCATTCCACTCGAGGCCTGGCTGCCTCATGGGCCCTTTTCAAGGGTGTACCAGTGGCAGAAATATGTGCTACTGCCAACTGGGCATCATCAAACACGTTTGCAAAACACTACAGTTTAGATGTCACAGCATGTGACTCACTCAGGCTGTCCTCTCTAACATAGAGTAGAGAACAGCTAAACGCCTGCAGTATAAAGGCATAAGTTCTCACAAGCATGCATTTCCAGACCATTTTCAGGACGTGATTGAAATACGTTCCCATAGTCATAAGTTTCACTGAGTGTACTGACTGATAAGGGAACTGCAAGTTATGCACCATAACTCACGTTCCCTGAAGGAAGGGAACGAGGTGCAACACATGTTTGCCCTTTCAATGCCCAAGCTCGGTGAAGTGCACCCGGAGATAGAAGGCTGGGCGTCAGCCCGTTTTATGCAAAGAGGGCGGGGCCTCATTGCTGACGCCCACCTGCCTTATTCAAGGTGTGATTGTATTATTTCAGGTGAACCGCGTGGCGGCGCAATTCCCATAGTCATTTGTTGCCCCTGTTGTTGAGTTATGGTGCATAACTTTCAGTTTTTAGGTGTTTATCTTGTTAAATTTTGAAAAAATGCACAGCGAATCCTCCCGTGCACGTGCCTACTTCCGCGTATCATCCTTTGAAATGCAGCTGATTTGACCGTGAAAGTGCATTTATTACGGAAAAGTTCAACCGAGACACACCTTTACGATAATTTCGAGCAAACCAATAATTGTTTTTAAGTGTTAATCTTGTTAAATTCTTGTTAAGGTCCTTCTGTGCATGCTCCCGCGGCTGCCATTTGGCAGCCAATCAATTTTTGGCACATCACCGGCCCACATTTCTGGGTTGTCAGCGGTGACGCATAATAGATGCGATGTATACGGTAAACGACGGATTTTTCCACTTTATTAGACATATTTTGACTGATGCGACTTATAGGGCGGTGCAACGTGTACGACGGAAAATTTGGTATATTGTAAAATAATATGCATGCATATATACACACTCCCTCGCCACCCTGCAGAAAAAAACAAGTTGCAACATGAACATATTTTTAAAGGCAAGCTAAACCCAAACCTTATTGTCGATTGACCTTTTTCTTTTTCCCGTCTTTCGGCTGCTCCTGGCAGTAGGGGTTGCCACAGTGAACTAAGTCACACGAAGACTTGGCAGTTATTTTTACACAAGATGCCCTTCCTGATGCGACCACCGAGCTACCACAACCCTCTGTGTGGAGCAGAGAGCTGCTATCTAGGACACCTGGAGAAGCAGATGGTGGGAGTTAAGGCCGGGTCTTGCTCAATTTGGGCGAATGAGGATGGAGGCAGGTGTGGGTGCTTCACCTATCCCACCCACATTTTTTGATGTTGTCTATACCAGGGCTTGAACCGGCAATTGTCCGATCACAGGCGCACCTTCTCTAACCTCTGCGCCACCACTCCCCTTGTCGTTTGACCTTATTATTAAATAATTTTTAAGTCGTATTTGTTCTATTGGGTGATTGGTGTGGCAAAGATTATAGAAGGTGGACCTATGATCGAAAGGTTGCCAGTTCAACTCCCCGCACTGACAACATAAAAAATGTGGGTGGGAAAGGTGAAGTATCCACACCTGCCTCCACCCTCATTTGCCCCATGCTGGGTTCTTGCGCAAGGCCCTTAACCCCCACCATCTGCTCCCCCAGGCGCCCTAGATGTCAGCTCTCTGCTCCACACAGAGGGCTGTGGTAGCTCGATGGTGTCTGGTTGAGTCAGGAAGGACATCCGGTGTAAAACAATCGCCAAGTCTTCGTGCAAGTTAGTGCACTGTGGTGACCCCTGAGGAAGGGAGCAGCTCAAAGAGAAAATAAAAAATAATGTACAGGTAGTCCTCGACTTACGATGTTTCGCGGTTACGTCACGCATCTCCCATAAAAAAAAAATATATATATATATATATATATATATATATATATTTTTTTTAAATTTTGAATTTTTTTATTTTGAAAGCCGAGTTCCGAGTTCCTTCCGGTTTTGACAGCAGTAGCTTGACGGCAGAGGGCCGGACCTGCAGACCTTGGACCGGCAGACCGACGAGGAGGGACGAGCTAACATGCTAATAGACCTTACTGTAAAGCTGTGGACCGCGCAAAGCAATGGAAAACTACAGGCCGCTGCAGAGCTTGGGGGAACAATGAGCTAACATGCTAACAGGCGGCGGAAGGCTTCACCAGCTCCCAGTAGGTTATTAACTATTTTTTCCCTTCATTATGGCTCCAAATGTATGTGTTTTTGATCATTATGTAGGGTACTGTGTTAGGATAGGCTAAGTGCTTAGTAAAATACAGAATTGTACGTATAAGGTGCAGTTTGGACGTATTTTCTGACTTAAGACGAAATTCGACTTACGACGTCACGTAGGAACGGAACTCTGTCGTAAGTCGGGGACTACCTGTACTATTAAACAAATCTGAAATGAATACATTTGTGTTATCAATAAATGACAGAACTTGTGTTTTGATTGGTTTAGCTCATACAGCAGCTGGAAGGTTCCTCACACCTTTCCTCATGCTCTGTGTTTCACAAGTTAGAAAATGACTGCCTACATTAATTGTTCACACATTCTGTGGAGACTTTTTCACAGTGAACCAAACACATGTAGGTTTTTTTTTTATTTATTTTTTTATCTGCTCTGCAGATATGTCTCAGGAACTCCTGTTATTTGTTTTGATGCTTGCAGTATTATTATATTTAGAGGTTGAGCAGTACAGCTCATCTGTTTGGCCCCATTAAAAAGACAAACAAATGCTCGATGTCAGCAACTAGCAGACATTTTCATCATTGTGTGTCCTGGCTCACTAGGCACAACAAAACCCTTGGCGTACGTGTGCAATAATTCTGTCAGAGAGGCTCATACTATGAATGTGTGACCCTTCATGGACCAGGGACAGCTGATCACAACTGCAAGGACTGGATTCTTGTGATCTGCTCTCTCCTGAAGATGTTCAGACATGGGCCAATAATTCTGATATAACATGGAGCCCTCTTAACTATATAAGGTGCAAGAAAATAAACCTTACAGTAATGTTGATGACCTCAGAGATGATAATATGAAAGGGATAGTCCAGTCATCTTGCACTATTGTTCTGTCTAATAGCATGGAGTATCGAGAAAGGGACTAAAGACTTTGGCTAATGGTAGCAAAACTAATGTTACTTTTCTACTGTGTTTCAGCTTCATAAACCAGTTTTTTTCTCAAAAATGGCATACTAGCATAAAAGATTACTTCATTAACTAATGTAGTAATCATTATATAACTGTATAAATAAAGGTCAAAAGAAAAAAATAATGAAACATTTTGTTTACTTGGTAGCTTGCTGGTGTTTTCTCAACCAAACTTCTTACAGTTTATAAAATAAATGTATGTGAGCAGAGGTAAACTGTGTATGGCCATGGCGCCAAGTCTGCTGAATAGGAGCTTGCCGTGTATTAAGGTACAAGGTTCTTTATTCTCATTCACATCACATGTAGTACATGAGATGGAACAAAACGGTGTACTCAAGGTCCCAGTTACACCCAAAGATAGCAAAAATATAAACTATATAAAAAAGAAACAGTATAAGGCTCTAAGATATAAGTTAAACAATAACATAATATGATATGGTGTATAAACAGCAGCCTGAACATGAGTCTGTTGTGAGCAGATGAGTATGAGTACAGCAGTTTGTGGGTAAGAAATCAGCAGCATGGATAATCAGCAGCACAGATCACAAATCACCAATTAAAATGGCATTACAGTAATTTTTCAGGTTAGGGATTCAGGAGTCTTAAAGAGCGACTCCACACCCTGTGGATCGGTAACTCCTCCCCCGAAGCAGTTTGAAAATTTCTCTCTAAATGGGCGTGTCGGGAGACAAGCAGGGGAGGAGGTTGGGGGTTGTCCTGTGTTCACGCCCCCTCTAGTGGTAAACTCCCACCCCTCCCCAAGTTTAGATTTCAAAATGGCGGATAGTCACGTCTTCAGTAAGTAAATGCCTAAACTTGTACACAGTTGTTGCTTCTGAACACAGAACACATTAAAAACGTGTTTAGCTGCATGGTATGCAGTGTACAGCTGTGTTTTTGTCTTTGTTTGGATCACAAGTGTTGTAGGCCAGCTGCAGTGACTTTAATTCACCACATCTTATTACTTATCACATTACAAAAGTAACGTTTCATAATATATTTTATTTTAAAATATAGATTTTTCCTATCCTCGATTTTTTTGACGTTTTGGCTTAATTTTAATATGCAACCTAGAACTGAACACACGTTTTTTGAATTTACTATAAATGAGCACTAAACAGTGGTAAAATCTTTTGTTTTCCAAAGATCCGTGTTTAGAAACATTCTATAAGCTTGTATGATATATTTGTTAGGACGTGTATACAGTATTTGTTTAAGCTATGTGTCGGCTAATCAAAACTGAGCACAGCTGGTAAGATTAGAAATATTTTTTTTAATGCAAACCAAACAAATTGCAATGAATTTAACAATACTGTATCCTTTCAAATGTTTTTTTCAGAGAACTGTGATGACTCAAGCACCCATGCAGCAGCCACGCAGAGTAATTGCAGCCAGGATTACATGGTGGGTCATGTCCTTTAACCAAGACGATCCCATGATGATGCAGAGTCTCGGCCAGAGCTGCTGCTTCTCCTGAGACCTGCATCCATGACAATGTTGGTACAGCTGAGACCCTGGTGTTTGTTTCTGGCTGGCAGGTGCAGCATCTTGAAGGTGGTTGGGACTGCTTTTTCTTCCACTGCATCCATACAGACGAGCTGGAGGTCGTGTCCCGTGTGACACGACACAGAACCTTTTTGTTGTTTTGAATTAACTTACTGTTAATAAAATGAATCATAAACAACTAGTTTTTGTAATCAATTTCTTTCTTTATTTATTTTTTGCATCATGCATGAGGACAAATCTGGGACACGATGCAGCTGTCGACTTCCCACTCCATCCCGACCCTGGATATTTGCAGTCCTGAAAAGAGAAAAGATCAAAAGTTTAATCTGAGTAAATGTAACATTTTAATGGAGAAAGATGTTGATTCAAAATTTCACAGTGTCAACAAATCCCCAAAATGTTGGGACAGGTAGCAATGAAGAAATAAACAAGAATTAATGTTGCATAAACTTTTTTTAATATAATGTCCGCCATAATAAAAGTAATAAATAAAATAATAAATAAAAACATAATAATTAAATAATAATATTAATACCTGCAGACAGAGGGTAGGGTACAAAGGTAATAAATAAAACATGAATACATGTACCTGGTGAATCAGTTCTCATGTCACCTCCAAAGTGACATGTCAACATGTCTCCTTGATGCTTGATGTCTGTGAAGCAAGCACGGCTCAGACTCCCTGGATGTGTAACGCCTCATGGAGCTAAAAACAAAAAAACAAATTTTAATCACCTTACAAACAAGCATACTGTACTTGAGAAAAATTACTGTTTGATCTGTCAAACAGATGACCCAGTGCAAAATAAATACTGCTGCCCATTATACTCATTCACCAAGTACACATATTATTTTATAAATACCTTTGATCCACAACATTATTTGCAGCAAAGAACACCGTGTCTAAAACATCGTAACTAGTACAACAGCTATAATTAGCAACAGCAAGTCTCCATTGGTTTTTGATGTCACGGTCTTCCTTATCTGAGTTCATAAGAGTTCACACACTCTGCGGTGTTCATAAGAAACACTAGATTTTTAACATCTAAACACAACTACAACACAAACTAACGTTGACCAGCAACAGAACGCCACGACCTATGTGGGGCGAGCCACACCGAAGCAAAGCTGCAGGCCGCAATAAACAGCACATGAAGAAACACGTCATATACTCAAAAATAAATTATGGAATGAAAGGTGTAAAATGGGACTCACCTCCAAACGGATTGTAACCTGATGGTGTAAGGGTGGGTGGACAATGAACATCAGTTTGAAGAGCTTTATGGAACATCGTAGCTCTTCTATGCTAATGCTATGTTGCTAATCTCTGATCCAACTCCACCCTGAGCTCTGCAGGGGGAGTGACCTTCTCGGGGGAGTGGCTCCACTTTATATTCAGGCAGCAGTGCATGTGACGTCAGGGTGTACTAGACATGTCAGAGTGTACTGTCTAGACCAACAAGAAAATCAGCGTGCAGTATCTTCTGTTCAACCCATAGAGCTACCATAAACACGTTTTTGGACCAAATATTGCCGATTTAAACAAATACGCACAAATACATGGAAATTAACACAGGAATAGTGCTCAGAAACATTTTAAACACATTCTAGGGAGTTTATCAGCTAAAAAAACATAAATTTGGGTTTAGTCGCTCTTTAATAATCAAATCGATCAAATGATTACTTAATCAAAGCCAGCATAAAGTGGTTATTTTTATTTACACAACTTTTCTTTACCACTGAAACAAAGCACAACAATAATAAACCAGTGTTTATCACTACTGTTTACATTTTCATTTACACTACTGCTGATATACAGTATACAGGTAGTCCCCGACTTATGAGTGCTCTTACTTACGAGGTCCCGGACTTACGAATATGCATCTCATTAAGGAAAAAATATATATTTTTTTAAAATAAATGAATACATGTACAGTACAGTACTGTACATTTATCTATTTATTAAAAATATACTGTACAGTATATATATTTATTTTTTATTTATAAATAGATATGTACAGTACAGTACTGTACAGTCACCAAGCACTTAGCCTATCCTAACACAGTTTTTAAAGATGAAGGAGTGAGTTGAATTGTCTCCCTTTCACATAAAGTGAAAGTAGCTCCCTTTATGTGAATGGAGCCTGCTGGGGAGGAGGGAGACAATTCAACTGACTCCTTAACTGTGTTAGGATAGGCTAAGTGCTTGGTGACTGTACAGTACTGTACATTTATCTATTTATAAATAAAAAAATAAATATATATACTGTACAGTATATTTTTAATAAATAGATAAATGTACAGTACTGTACAGTCACCAAGCACTTAGCCTATCCTAACACAGTTTTTAAAGATGAAGGAGTGAGTGGAATTGTCTCCCTCCTCCATGCAGGCTCCATTCCCATAAAGGGAGCTAGCTCCCTTTATGTGAAAGGGAGACAATTAAACTCACTCCTTCATCTTTAAAAACTGTTAGGATAGGCTAAGTGCTTGGTGACTGTACAGTGCTGTACATGTATTAATTTATAAAAAATATATATACTGTATATATATTTTTGGTGATGCTACTTACGAATTTTTGACATACGAGCGCCCCCTAGGGACGGAACTTGCACGTAAGTCGGGGACTACCTGTATATTCTTTTTACTAGCCAAGTGGCATATGTCACTTTACCTCTATACCAATATCAAATACCTCATACATATACAATGTACATAAACTTCATATGCTGCTTTGTCACTCTATTACAAATGTTAATGTCAGAACCTTCATTTTATTTTCGAGATATACTTTTATACTTTTATACTACTATGCAAAAACTCAGGACAGTATTCCACTTTTATTATTTCATTCATTCATTCATTCAACCTTTACTGTATTTAGTCAGGTAAATCTTTTGAACCTCATGGGCTCATTTACGAAAGCGACCTGCTAAAACTAAAGAACAATGAACAGCAATGGTAGAATTTCCATAAACAACAAACAAACAAACAATAAATAGAAAACAAAAGAGAGGAAAATAATAATAATATATATATATTTTTTTTTAACAAAGTATCAAAAAACTAGCAAATTTTTTTTTTTATTCATTTTATGCTTATGTTTATTAAATGTTTTAATGTTTAAATGGTTATTGTTGCACCAGGGGTCTGAGAGTAACGTAATTTCAATCCTGTGTATGTCCTGTACATATTGCAGTTTTGACAATAAAGTTGACTTTGACTTATAATTATTTCCCTGGTGAAACAGCGGCACTTAGTGGTGAAGTGAAGTAGTGCTACATCACCCGTGCGACCCGGAAGTATTTTTTAGCGCATGCGCAAATGAGCTCCGAACCATCAACAACAAAACAGAATGGTCTCTGAGAGAAGTAAAGGGACTTCTCCACCACCACCAGCATGAACAGGTTAAATGAACAACATTTAAAAAGTGAACGAGCTCAGGTGCAGGATGCTCGGGGAGTCGTACTCGTTCGTGGAGGACAGTTTCAGCCGGTTCCCGTCTCAGAGCAACATCTACGGTCTGTGTGAGGCCGGGGAGCAGCAGCTGCTGGCGGCCACGCTCAAAGGCAAGGTGGTGAGCTTCAGGTACCAGGAGCTGCAGCACAAGGTCCGCCCCGTGGCCAAGGAGGTCCAGTTCACGTACATACCAGGTAGCAGCCACTTCTTGTAAAGAACAGGTTTAAAAATGGTGTGTTCGGTAAATAAAGGCCGACTTCTTTCTCTAGTGGACGCAGAGATAGTGTCAATTGATGCCTTCAACAAGTCTTCACCTAAGAGAGGCCTGGTGGTGGGCATCACCTTCATAAAGGTACACTGCTTTCACTACAACATTTCTCCACATGTCCTACTTCATCTTACAACCTAGCTGTTTTTTTAATACCACTTTATTTTCACTTGTTATTAATAATATGTATGAATCATTTGTCTGTTGTCATCACTCTGTTAGAATCAGGTGTCTCTTGTAAATGAGTCCCCGGGGCTCAGTGGGATTAACCTGGATAAATAAAGGTTGAATTAAAAAAATCATCAGGATTAGGAAACCTTACTCTCGCCCAAATCAAGAGTGATCGATGACCATATTTTTCAGACTTTGAGGTGCACTTAAAGGTCCACTGACATGATTTTTTTTACTATTCATAAAATTGCTCAAAATATATACATTTTATCATTTAAATCTGTTCGTTTTTGCAAACAAAATGATAAATCACTTTATTTCGCTTTAAAAGTGATTTTCAACTTCAAGCCGTGTTTAATCGTGGGAAATCCGATTACACACAAACGCACCATCTGTGACGTAGTGTGCAGAGTGTGAGGCAGAGGGCTCTGGTCGCTTTAATAGCGGACAATTTAAAACACGATGAATTTATCAATCTATGTGAAGATTTGAGCTATTTGTCTTCATTTTGGGAAGCAGAAAATAGTTTGGGTGATGGAACAAGAAACAACAGGATCTAATTTAGGTCTGATGTTGTATCAGACTTACCTTCATGTCGAGCTGCTCACACCCGCGCACTGTGACAAGCCCAGAGCTCTGTCTCTCACTACGTCACAGATGGTGCGTTCGCGTGTAATCAGATTTCCCACGATTAAACACAGCTTGAAGTTCAAAATCACTTTTAAAGCAAAATTAAAGTCATTTATCATTTTGTTTGCAAAAATGAACATATTTAAATGATAAAATATATATATTTTGAGCAATTTTGTGCAAATTAAAAAAATCATGTCAGTGGGGCTTTAAATTTTCTCAAAAATTGACAGTGAGCCTAATAATCATGTGCACCTTACGTATTAATTCATTCTGGTTGCGCTTACTGACCTCGAACCGATTTTATGTTATTGTGAAAGAGTTGAATAAAGTTTGACCTATCTGACTGTTTTGTTTCACTTAATGCGCCTGAAGCCCCCGGTAGACCTGCGCGTACTGCCTATACGCCTCTGTACGACGTACGTACGCTGTGGCAAAAGCGTAGCCCCCGCGCAGCCCCTCAGGGCACGAACGCGCAAAGCTCTTTTTTTACGACCTCGCACGCTTGCGCGGTGTCTGACCATAAACTTCCCCGGCGCCGGACTGTTTTGTATGTTACACAAATGAATTAAATTCCCCTTCTTCATCGCTGATCAGGACTTTTTTTTTTTTGCCAAAAGTCAAGTAATCGCTTCTTCCTCCGTTCACTCCATGACTGAAATGAATGAATTCATGTCCTACCTGGCTGCGGGAGGTTTTAAATATTTCCTGGTGGGCTGTGGGCTGCAGGAAAAGCGCTCCCTGTTTTTTTTATTTTTTTTAGAAGTTTTTATTAACATATAAAGTTAGAAAGACCGCAGCGGCAGCAGCCGAGCGAACCGCTGCTCGTCTGGAGCAGAGCCAGCGGCTTGTCCCACTCGCTGTCAATCATTTCAGTAGGCGTGTCAGCAAGTGACCAATCAGCAACCTCAGTTTGTCCTGCTTCGCGCGCAGCTGATCACATTACAACAAGGATTTGGAGCGAAAACGCGAGCATTTAACGTGAGAAAGAAAGCAGAGCTGTGCCAGCGAACGCGTGCGCACAGAATGCGCACGTAGAGCGGCGTATAGGCAGGACGCCAAGGTCTACCGGAGGCTTTATAATCTGAAAAATATGGTACAACATCCTTAACAGCTGGGCTGTATTTGCGTTTGGCGTACAAAAACGACAACATTTCACCTGGATGTGTTAAATTGTTTTCACACTTTAAAAGCACATTTCTCATCAAGTTTGAGGAAAGTCAGCTGTGGGGTTTAAAGACATTTCTCTTTAAAGCACGTTAACACACAGCGTCAGGTCTGTGCTCCTTGTGTGAAATACAAACACAACATCACCACTAGACTTTTTATACCTGTGTTCAACTCTACTCATCTAAAGGATGTTTCTCACAGAGACAGGAAAATAAGTTTTTGGGTTTTAAGGAAATTTATCAACTTTAATGCACGTCTATAAACATGTAGTGCGGATGTGAAATGTAAAGTCTAAAGGTTGTTGTAACTGTGCAAGAGTAAGGTTTCTGACTCCGGGGAGGGCTTCCCCTCACTTGTAAAGCAGCACGTCACTGGGCTGACGCTACTAGACTACCCGTATTTTCCGGAATATAGGTCGCAGCTTTTTATCATTTTTTCATGGCCTGCGACCTATATATGGCTTTTTATAAAATAATCTGATTTGTAATCATTTATTAACAAAACTTAAACTGAGACACACTCTTACAATAATGTCACCTAACAAATATATATTTTTAGGTGTTTATCCTGCTAAAATTATTCATTTATTAAAGAAAAGTTCAGCTCAGACACATATTTGCTATAATTTTTTATCAAACAATTAATTGTTTTTAAAGGGGACCACAGATAGGTTTTTAAAATTTTTATGGTATGTCTGTGGGCTACCCAGACCATGTTCATTCAATTTAATACACAAAATAATTCTTAGATAATCAATTATACCCTTTTTAATTCTGCCATTTTTAACTTTCGTTTTGAACGACTGGTTTATGATAATGAGCTCTCATGGTCACGCCCTTCAAAGATCTGTTTACATTTACTCCGCCCTCTGTAACAGCCAGTATCTCTAATCTGTTGTTGTTTTAAAATTAGCTCTTTTTTTATTACTCATTTGACTTACTGTTAGTGCTAGCTTAAGATAACTTACCGAAAGCCGTCTGCGCGCGCCGCCATGAGCTGCTCCTTTTAGCCCGAATCCGATGCTAAAAATAGCTCGTTCCTCCTCCGCCCTTTTATGTCCGCTCGTTGCATGCGGCGCTTTTGGGAGCGATCTCTGCTTCAGTCCAGACACACAAAGTTCACTGAGTGTCTCCAGTTAATTTATCCGTATGAGGCAACCTCTGACCAGCCAGCCAGCTCCCAGCCGCAGATGGTCTCTTCGCCGGCGGTCTGCTCGTTTTCCGTCTGCCGGCTGCTCGTTGGGAGCGATCGCTAATACGCTAAAAATTGAACTAAAACGTAAAAATAACAATTATACTTTATTTATAAAGCCATTTAAAACAACCACAGCTGCAACAAAGTGCTGTACACATGAAATTAAGAACATTTAAACAAAAGATGAGATGAAATCAGGAAAAACAACCGTCACGTCTTTTATACTGAAGTGGGTTGAGCCTAACCAGGGGTTGCTAGGTGAGGGGCTGGACTCAGGTTTGAGGTGGGTTGTGGCTGCGGTTTGTGACGTCACAAACCGCAGGATTTGAAAACTTAATGTTTCTATCAAAGATAAATAAATATACTTAGAGTAAATAAACCACTGGGTGCATTTTTTTGGCACTAGGACTGTTTTTTTATGAAGTACATACCCAAAGTTGAGTAAAAAAAACATTAAAAAGTGAATTTTGAATATGTGGTCCCCTTTAAGTATTAATCTTCTTAAAAGCCTTGCTGTGCGCTCCTGTGGCAGACATTTGCAGCAGAGCTAAACACGGTCCACATTTTGACGTAGGTGCGACCTATATATGGATTTTTCCAATTCTTTGGCAATAATTGGACAATGCAACCCATATTCAGGTGCGACATATAGTCCGAAAAATACGGTAGTTGTTGACAAACAGCATTTGAGAGACTGGGAGGCTGGTTGCACCCGCAGCCGTTCACTATTTCCTCTTGTGAGCTGCAGAGGCTTGTCTCTAATGGTTGAATTTAGTACACGATCCAAAGAATGTGCAACAAATCTTCTTTCAAAATATAGTCCTGTGTGTTTCCTGCTGTGTCAGAAGCACTGGAGTTGTATTTGGACACTTGCACAGGGGCTGTCCTCTGACAAGAAAAGCATGTCCAGGTCTTGATCTGACTCTTTTCAGCTTTATTTTGGTACATAAAGTCAGAAATGTGGGAGTAATAATTACAAAAGGATGTAAAAACAGACAATGTGGATGGAGATGAGCAATGACATTATGTGCCCAGTCTAGAAAGGTAAATGTACCTGTATACCTCCGCTTGTGTTAAATGTTATATTTGTTGTGTGTTTTATGTGTTGTGAGAAGCAAGAGTCAAAAATATGTTAACAATTTGAAAAGATGACAATCAGGACCATGCAAGAAAAATGAACTGTAGAAAAATGTAATTATTGTGTTAAACATGAAGTGAAAACTGTGCAAACTACGATTAAAAGCAGTACCCATGAAGACGTAATACAGTTCTGCAAGTCATGCACACTAAAATATGTTTTTATTTTTTATCATAACATTCTGAGTGTGTAACAGAAGATTTGTGTGTTTTCTTCCAGTTTTGAGTCTCAGAGTAGTGACGGCTCAGTGTGATGCTTTACTTCCTGCAGGACTCTGGAGACAAAGCTACACCTTTCCTGAACATCTACTGTGACTATGAGCCGGGGTCAGAGTTCAACCTGGAGTCCATTGCACGTGAGTGAGGCACCGTGTGCACCTGCTGCCTGTGTCCATGTTCTGATGGAAACCTGTCCCTCTGAACAGAAAGCTGCCTGAACCTGGAGCTGCAGTTCACTCCGTTCCAGCTCTACCACACAGAGTAAGTTCAGCTCATTCATTCAACCTTTATTTAGTCAGGTTAATGTCATTGAGCCTCGAGGACTCATTCACAAGAGACACCTGTTCATGCTGGTGTCTTATCATGGCGGCTACATTCAAATGGTGAGGGCCGCTTGTGTCAGGATTATACGACAGGCCTGTTTGCACGGGACTGTCTGAGCAAAACATTTTTTTTTTTAAATTTTAATTAAATTTATTCATTTTACATCAATATAAAAAACAATGTTAAACATACAGTGTAGAATGTAAAAGACATAAAATGAAAGGTGGCAGAGAGAAGAAATAATCTTATATTATCGGCCCCTTTAAAAAAAAAAAAAAAGCTCAATCCAAACAATCAACTCAAGCAATGTTTTTCAAGTAATTGAATAAAAAAAACTTCATTAGTTAACTAGAAAATTACTAATACAATGGATTTAACTAAAGATTTTCGTATTTTGTTAACAACTTAGATTTGATCATTTTTTTAAACACGAGCATAGATTTAGCATATTTAACATTGTTATCCAAATTGTTCCATAAATCAATTCCCTGTATCAAAACAGTCCGACCCTTTAAACTAGTTCTATACTGAGGTTTTGCAAAAATCTCAGTTCCCTTAAGACTATAACAAGACCTTCTCTTGACAAAAAACATTTGAACGTTTGGAGGCAGTAAGTTGTGTTGAGCTCTATACATAACTAATGAAATATTATAATCTACCAAATCATAAAACTTCAATAACTTAAGTTGATTAAATAATATATTTGTTGGATGACAATAAGGTTTTCCTAAAATAATTCTCACAGCTCTTTTCTGTAAAATAAAAACAGGCTTTGTTATAGTTTTAAATGCCTTCCCCCAAACTTCAACACAATACAGGTAGTCCCCGACTTACGAGCGCTCTTACTTACGAGGTTCCGGACTTACGAGCTGGCGAACGAGCAGTCAATTTGTAAAGAACATACAAAAAATACAGCACTTTTATGTGTTTTTAGATGAAAGTGTGTTAGCTAACCGTTTGGAAACAAGTTTCTGAGCATGTTTATGAACTAGTATGAACATTTGTGATGAAAAACGAGTGTTCGTAGTAGCGCTAGCATAAATTTTCCGACTTACGACCGAAAATCCGGACTTACGAGCGACATGTGTTTCGTGTTCCGACGTACGAGATTTCGTCTTACGAGATAGTCGTAGGAACGGAACTCGCTCATAAGTCGGGGACTACCTGTAAATTAAATGTGGAACAAAAATTGTATTATATAACAAATACAGAGCTGTCTCATTCAAAACATCTTTAACTTTATACAGTACTGCAGTAGATCTGGCTAACTTAATTTTTACCGAATTGATGTGCTGTTTCCACGACAGTTTGTCATCAATTACCACACCCAAAAACTTCACCTCACTCACTCTCTTGACTTCCACACCATCAATTTTTAGAAAAAAAATCCATATTCTTTTTTATATTACTAAACAACATGTAATTGGTTTTTCCAAGATTCAATGATAGTTTGTTTAATTTAAACCAGGTTTGTATTTTAGCAAATTCCATTGTTATCAACGCAGTCATTTGTTTACGGAGCCCCTAAAGGGACATGGGGAGAGAAAAAAAACAGATTTCTGAGAAACTAAGTCGGGATCCCGACTTAATTTCTCAGGATCCAGAGAAACTAAATGTTAGCTTGCGTGTAGCATCAAATAAAATTAAAATAAACACTGCAAAATATCACATCATGGTGATGCTGATATGTTTTCTTGTTGCTGTGTTCATCTGTGACCATCTGTGACCATCTGCTCATACAAACTCATGTTCGTGCTGCTGTTTATTCCCACTATATTAGGCTTAGTGTATTACTAGTTGATGTTTTTCTTAGTTAGTTCTCGATGTTATTACTGTTTTTCTCTTTCATTTGTTGTTGGATGTAACTGGGACCTCGTGTACATAATCTCGTTTTCATCTCATGTACCACATGCGGTGCAAATGACAATAAAGACTCTCTGACTCTGACTCTGACTCTGACTAACAATTCGGTGAAAATCAACATTTTAGAATTAGTTTTTAGTTGGGATGTGATAACCGCTTGAATCATGTTCTTTTAAGAGACAAATCGATGTGGTTAGACAGTTTAGATGGCTTTTATTGAGTTTTCTAAACTTTAGAGAAATCTCAGTTTTTCTTGTGGATTCAAATTGTACTTCGACTCAATGCAACGCCTGGAAATGACGTCAAAAGTGGGCAGGTCGCAACGGCGTGCGTCACCACTTTCGGCGAATCAGCGCTCGCCTTACAGATACGACTGTGTAACTGACAAATCACAGCTCTGGTTTCATCCAGCTTCTTGTTTCATCCAATCACAGCTCGTAAACAGACGTGATTGACACGTAGCTAGCTTTAACATTAGCTTAGCACAGCAGAACACAACTTTACGGACTCATAAACGCTCCACAACCATAACAAAAATTTCTGGAATATGGCGGCACCACACAACACAGGTCAACTGAGCTTCCTCAGTAAGAACAGCAATTTTAAACCATTGGAACTCAACGGACATGGATCAGCTTCAAGCAACTTTAAGAAACTAAGTCGGGATCCCAACTTAGTTTCTCAGGATCCCGAGAAAGTTTCTCAGGATTATTTTTTTTTAATTTCTCCCCATGTCCCTTTAGGGGCTCCGTATTTGTTCAAAGTCACTACCAAAAGAAAAGAAAATCACTCAACTGTGAAAAATATTTAAAGAAAAAAAAAAAGGTGTTTTAGACGTTGTGTAGTATTTGATCAATTATATTTTCTTTTTGTTTTACTAGTTTGTTTTATGATGCTGCTGGTACTCCAGTTGTCAGTGGCGCTGTTTGATTCAGGAATGTTGTGTAGAAATGTCAGACGGTTTGTGTGAGCAGCTTGTTTCAGTGTCAGGTTGCACGCATGATAAACGACAGTGACTCTGCTCGTCATCAGGGTGCAGTGTCCTGAGGGTGGCCGTGACACGGTGTTCCTGCTCAGCGGCCACGATCAGAGGATCCATCTGTATAAAGAGGTCAGACCTGATGTACACCAACTGATCAAACCTGACATGTTTGTCTACAACCACAGTTCTGAAAATGTTCCATCTTTTTCCATCCATCACTCATCTTTTACCTGCATCTTCCTTTTTGGGTCATGGGGGTCACTGGTGCTCATATGTGTGAGAGGTGGGGACACCCTGGACAGGTCTCCAGTCCATCACAGAGACAAACGAGACAAACAACCTTTGACTCTCTCTCTCACCTAGAGACAATTTAGAGTCGGCATCAGTCTAACATGCATGTTTTTGATCTGTGGGAGGAAACTGGAGAAAACCCACGTGGCACCGAGAGAACATGCAAACTGCACCCAGAAAGGCCCCGGCTGGGATTTGAACCAGTGAGTTTTTTGCTGAGAGGCGGCAGCTCTGCCAACTGAGACACCGTGCCGCCCGGTGACAGATCATAAATGAACAAATTGAAAAAAAAAGAGGGGGGGGGAGAAAAAAATCCATCCACCATCTTTACCTGCTTCTTCCTTTTTGGGGCACGGGTGTCACTGGTGTCCATGTCCAGCCATCAGTGTGTGAGAGGCGAGGGACACCCTGGACAAGTCAGAAGTCCATCACAGGGACACATAACATGAAGAATATAAATACAGGTAGTCCCCGTCTTACGAGCGCTCTTACTTACGAGGTTCCAGACTTATGAATATGCATCTCATTTAAAAAAAAAATTTTTTTTAAATAAATGAATACATGTACAGTACTGTACAGTCACCAAGCACTTAGCCTATCCTAACACAGTTTTTAAAGATGAAGGAGTGAGTTGAATTGTCTCCCTTTCACATAAAGTGAAAGTGAAAGTAGCTCCCTTTATGTGAATGGAGCCTGCTGGGGAGGAGGGAGACAATTCAACTGACTCCTTAACTGTGTTAGGATAGGCTAAGTGCTTGGTGACTGTACAGTACTGTACTGTGCATTTATTTATAAATAAATAATATATATACTGTACAGTACGGTATATTTTTAATAAATAGATAAATGTACAGTCACCAAGCACTTAGCCTATCCTAACACAGTTTTTAAAGATGGAGTGAGTTGAATTGTCTCCCTTTCACATAAAGGGAGCTAGCTCCCTTTATGTGAAAGGGAGACAATTCAACTCACTCCTTCATCTTTAAAAACTGTGTTAGGATAGGCTAAGTGCTTGGTGACTGTACAGTACTGTACATGTATTCATTTCTAAAAAAATATATATATTTTTTGGGTGATCCTACTTACGAATTTTCGACATACGAGTGGCTCATAGGTACAGAACTCACTCGTAAGTCGGGGACTACCTGTACATTCAGACTGTTCTGACATTTTCTGTCTTTAATAAAGGACAACAAGGTGTTCCAGGTTATTTCATCCTGTTCATCCTCACCAGCCACAATCTGATGAACTCTATTGTTGTTTAAAACTACAAGGGTAACAAAATGTGTAAAACAAGTTGTTTGGAAACCTGTAGTAGAGGTTTCTCTGGGTTTATCAGGCTAATGTGGTAAATCCATTCCGCCTGACTCATGTTTTTAACAGAACGAGTCTCTGCACCAGTTTGAAGAGCAGCCAGTGGAAAGACTGTTTCCTGAACTCCAACAACTGCCCAGCAAGTGGGTTACACATCTGTTTTCACTTCTTGATCTTCTTCTATATTTAAATGTACTCCATTCACAAACTTTTACTGTGTTCTCTGTTT
>JBBPBX010011470.1:0-20186 GCA_038048925.1 Garcialebias charrua | reverse complement strand
CTCATTCGTGAACAAGATCTAAACTCCTCCACTTGGGGCAGGACCTCCTCCCCGACCCGGAGAGGGCATGCTACCCTTTTCCGGCTCAAGACCATGGCCTCGGATTTGGAGGAACTGATCCTCATCCCGGCCGCATCACACTCGGCTGCAAACCGCTCCAGTGAAAGTTGTAAATCACGAACTGATGAAGCCAGTAGGACCACATCATCTGCAAAAAACAGAGAAGCGATTCTAAGGTCACCAAAACGGATCCTCTCAACACCTTGGCTGCGCCTAGAAATTCTGTCCATAAAAGTTATGAACAGAATCGGTGACAAAGGGCAACCTTGGCGGAGTCCAACTCTCACCGGAAACGAGCCTGACTTACTGCCGGCAATGCGGACCAAGCTCTGACACCGGTCGTACAGGGACCTAACAGCCCTTATCAAAGGGCCTGGTACCCCATACTCCCGGAGTACCCCCCACAGAACCCCCCGAGGGACGCGGTCGAATGCCTTCTCCAAGTCCACAAAACACATGTAAACTGGTTGGGCAAACTCCCACGCACCCTCCAGGACCCTGCTGAGGGTGTAGAGCTGGTCCAGTGTTCCACGACCAGGACGAAAACCACACTGCTCCTCCTGAATCCGAGGTTCGACTATCCGACGGACCCTCCTCTCCAGAACCCCTGAATAGACCTTACCAGGGAGGCTTAAGAGTGTGATCCCCCTATAGTTGGAACACACCCTACGGTCCCCCTTTTTAAATAGGGGAACCACCACCCCAGTCTGCCAATCCAAGGGAACTGCCCCCGATGTCCACGCGATATTGCAGAGTCGCGTAAGCCAACACAACCCTACAACATCCAGAGCCCTAAGGAACTCCGGGCGAATCTCATCCACCCCCGGAGCCTTGCCACCGCGGAGCTTTTTAACCACCTCGGCGACCTCAGCACCAGAGATCGGAGAACCCGACCCAAAGTCCCCAGGCTCTGCTTCCTCAGTGGAAGACGTGCCAGTAGGATTGAGGAGGTCTTCGAAGTATTCCGCCCACCGACTCACAACATCCCGAGTTGAGGTCAGCAGCACGCCACCTCCACCATAAATGGTGTTGGTCTCGTACCTCTTTCCCCCCCTGAGACGCCGGATGGTGGACCAGAATCGCCTCGAAGCCGTACGGAAGTCATTCTCCATGGCCTCTCCGAACTCCTCCCACGCCCGAGTTTTTGCCTCAGCAACCACCCGAGCCGCATGCCGCTTGGACTGCCGGTACCTATCAGCTGCTTCCGGGGTCCCACAAGCCAAAAAGGCCCAATAGGACTCCTTCTTCAGCCTGACAGCATCCCTCACTGCCGGTGTCCACCACCGGGTTCGAGGGTTGCCACCACGACAGGCACCAACAACCTTGCGGCCACAGCTCCGATAAGCTGCCTCGACAATAGAGGCGCGGAACACGGCCCACTCGGACTCCATGTCCCCCGCCTCCCTCGGAACGTGTTCAAAGCTCTCCCGGAGGTGGGAGTTAAAGCTCCGTCTTACGGGAGACTCTGCCAGACGTTCCCAGCAGACCCTCACGATACGTTTGGGTCTGCCAGGTCTGACCGGCATCCTCCCCCACCATCGGAGCCAACTCACCACCAGGTAGTGGTCAGTAGACAGCTCCGCCCCTCTCCTCACCCGAGTGTCCAAGACATGCGGCCGCAGATCAGATGAGACGACAACAAAGTCGATCATCGAACTGCGACCTAGGGTGTCCTGGTGCCAAGAGCACATATGGACACCCTTATGCTTAAACATGGTGTTCGTTATGGACAATCCATGACGAGCACAGAAGTCCAATAACAGAACACCACTCTGGTTCAGATCAGGGGGGCCGTTCCTCCCAACCACACCCCTCCAGGTCTCACTGTCATTGCCCACGTGAGCGTTGAAGTCCCCCAGTAGAACAAGGGAGTCCCCAGGAGGCGCACTCTCCAATACCCCCTCCAAGGACTCCAAAAAGGGTGGGTAGTCTGAGCTGCCGTTTGGTGCATAGGCACAAACAACAGTCAGAGCCCGTCCCCCCACACGTAGGCGAAGGGAGGCTACCCTCTCGTTCACCGGGGTGAACCCCAACGTACAGGCACCAAGATGGGGGGCAACCAGTATGCCCACTCCTGCTCGGCGCCTCTCACCAGGGGCAACTCCAGAGTGGAAGAGTGTCCAACCCCTCTCAAGGAAACTGGTTCCAGAGCCAGAGCCATGCGTTGAGGTGAGTCCGACTATTTCTAGTCGGAACCTCTCAACCTCACACACTAGCTCAGGCTCCTTCCCCACCAGAGAGGTGACATTCCATGTCCCAATGGCCAGCTTCTGTAGCCGAGGATCAGACCGCCAGGGTCCCCGCCCTCGGCCGCCACCCATCTCACATTGCACCCGACCCCTTTGGCCCCTCCCACAGGTGGTGAGCCCATGGGAAGGGGGACCCACGTCTCCTCTTCGGGCTGTGCCCGGCCGGGCTCCATGGGTAAAAGCCCGGCCACCAGGCGCTCGCCAGCGTGCCCCACCTCCGGGCCTGGCTCCAGAGTGGGGCCCCGGTGACCCGCGTCCGGGCGAGGGAAAACTTAGTCCATTAATTGTACTCATCATAGGGGTTTTTGGGCTGCACTTTGTCTGATCCCTCACCTTCTTGTCCGCCATGAATATGTAAAAGGGGCATTCTAAAGACGTTCTTCATCCTACGTCACAGATGTTGCATTCGCGTGTAGTCGGACGTCCCGTCAAGAAACACGTTTTTTTTATTTTAACTCACTTTGAAAGGAATTTTCATTAATTTATAATTTTGTTTGCAAAAACGAACATAGTTGAATGATACAAAATATATATCTTGTAACATTTTATGCAAAGTAGAAAGATGATGTATATGTAACTTTCTGTAGAGCGCAGCACTTAGAAATATTTTCAACAGGGAAAAGCATTCTGCTCCCTCCCCCTCAGAGCCATATATGGCTCTGCTCCCCCTTGGTCTGCTGAACTTGAGATCAGCTCCGCCTCCACTGCATGTCCTCTTGGAGCCGCTGCGATATTCTGTGTTTACGGTATATGTTAATAAAACGTTCTAATAAAATTAAACCATGGAGTGCTGGTCCAGCACACCAAGACCAGGAAATCTGCAGAGCCCCGGGCAGCCACGTTGAACCCGATTCTAATTCGCTCGTGACAAATTCATTTCATCATTCATTGCAGTCAGCAGAGGGAGCGGTGCAGAGCGGCGGAGGAAGCGATAATTTGACTTTTGAAAAAAAAAAAAAAAGTCAATATCAGGGATGAAGAAGGGAATTTAATACATTTGTGTCACATACAAAACAGTCCTGCATCGCTTTCCAATCCTTTGAACGAGAACGTGCGCGGCGCTGGGGCTGGGACAGGTGGGGGCGTGGGTTGGGGCGTGAGAAGCTCTGTTGAGGACAACTGGAACGCAGCTTTATTGGCTGATTAAAAACTCTGTTTTTATTGGCTGGAAAATGGCGGGTCACTTTTTCTTTTTAGAAATGCTTATTTACCACCTGGAGAGGCAAGGGGACACTTTATTTTTTTTTTCCAGAGATTACCTGGCTAACATCAGTCTGTCAGGAGATAGTGGCAGAGTGAAGAAATATGTTAAAAATATATTATTAGAAAAGTTACATACTGAACCTTTAAGGCTTCTGTTATGGTCACTGGCAGCCTGCTTGAATGCCAAGTTAATGAGAGGCAGACAGGCTAAAAAATAAGCCTCAGACAAGCAGTTGCTCTGCCATATCTGTTAATCAATTCTTAAAAAATATTGAAACACAAGTTAGAAGACTGTTGCATGTGGACTTTTAAATTTTAGCAGTTACAGGGAGTCCTCGACTTACGAACGAGTTCAGGACCTACCGTTCATAACCCGATTTTGACGTAAGTCGGAACCTAGCACGTGCGTTCGTAAGTCCGGATTTTCGTTCGTAAATTGGAAAATGTATGCTAGCGCTGCGCCAAACACCCGTTTTTCAACACAAACGGTTCATAAACATGCACAAAACTTTGTTTACAAACGGTTAGCTAACACACTTTCATCTAAAAACACTGCTGGATTTAATGTATAACTGTACTGTTCGTAAGTCCGTTCGTAAGTCCGAGTTGCCGTAAGTTGAGGGCGCCGTAAGTCGGCTCCCTGTATTTGTAGAAGATTTGACAAAGTCAAAAGACCCTTCACATTGAGTTTTCAAGAAAACATGTTGAACTAATATAATGGAAGTCTCAGAAAGTTTGGGTTCATTTTTTTGTGCTCTGGAGGGAGAAAACTAGTCGTATTGCTGCGAGAGACAAATTGGGGGAAAGAACGCAAAAATACCTGTTTTTATTTACCGGTATATATTGTAATAAAGCTAACAGTTCTGGAAGTAAGAGACGTTTGCAAAACAATCTAGAAAGTTTAGACAATTCAAAAGGTAGTGTAAAAATTTCAAAAGTCATAAACTTAAACTGCAATATCTGATAATTGGTGCACAGTCTTGTGACTTCCCGCATAGATTACTGCAACTCCCTTCTCTACGGCCTCCCCAACAAATCTCTCCACAAGTTACAGATGGTCCAGAACTCAGCTGCCCGTGTCATCACTCAAACCTCCTACTATGATCACATCACTCCTGTCCTGCAGCAGCTCCACTGGCTCCCGGTTAAATCACGCATCATCTTCAAAATTCTACCTCACGTTCAAATCTATCCACAACCTTGCCCCTCCTTATCTATCTGACCTCCTACAAATCTCCATCCCATCACGCTCTCTCAGATCCTCCTCTTCGCTACATCTCCATGTACCCTCTGCCCGCCTCTCCACCATGGGGAGCAGGGCCTTCACCTGCTCTGCCCCTCACCTCTGGAACGCTCTACCGCCAGACCTTCGAAACACCACCTCCCTTTCTCTGTTCAAGACTGCTCTGAAAACACATCTCTTTAGACTAGCTTATCATTAACTTTACTAAATGTATTTTTATTATTTTGCATTTTATAATCTTTATGTATTTTATATTTCAATTTGTCACTGATAATGTTTGATCTGTATTACACTGTATTGGTTTGTCAAGTGTCCTTGGGTGTCCTGAAAGGCACTTTTAAATAAAATGATTATTATTATTATTATAATTCTCAATCAGGTCATCTGGACAGTTTCTTTTTAGTAGAAAATTCTTAAACTGCAATAGTTTAAAACGCACAGAATTGTAAAAATGCTGGTTCAGTCATGTAAAGTCCATCATTCTGTGACCCATTTGAACTGACTGATGTTTCTGCTGTGAAGTCTGCCTGAGCTGCAAAGATCCAAACAAGGGGGTTTTGTGTGTTTTGCTGAAATCCAATACATTTACCATACCATTTTATTTATAAAGCACTTTAAACAGCGACAAGGCCAACCAAAGTGCTGTACAAACAACAAGCAACACACACAACGAAGTACAAAACAAAAGACATAAAAACGTTGCAGATCATAAATAAAACGACCAAATCCAAATCAGCTGGTGTTGAAAGCAACAGAATAGTAGTGAGTCTTTAAACGGGATTTGAAAACCGAGAGGGAGGGGCCTGTCTGACGAGCAGAGGTAACTCGTTCCAAAGTCTTGGGCCTGCTACAGAGAAGGTCCTGTCATCTCTGCATTTAAGACGAGTTCCTGGAACTGTTAAAAGTACCTGGTCCTCTGACCTCAAAGCACGTGGAGGGACATACGGGTGTATCAAATCAGAGAGATAGGCGGGGGCGAGACTGTTCAGCGATTTGTAGACATACAGGAGAATTTTGAACTGGATTCGAAGATGAACCAGTAGCCAGTGCAGGGAGGCCAAGACTGGTGTAATGTGCTCTCTTTTGGCTGTACTGGTTAAAAATCAGGCTGCTGCATTATGGACCAGTTGTAATCGTGCAATGGTCTGACTGATACCAAACAGAAGTGAATTGCAGTAATCAAGCCTAGATGTTATAAATGTGTGTATTACTGTCTCCAGGTTATTCTTGGATAATATGGGCTGCAGCTTAGACAGTCGCCTCAGCTGGAAATACAGGATTTAAAGGTCCACTGACATGAATTTTTTACTATTCATAAAATTGCTCAAAATATATATATTATATCATTTAAATATGTTTGTTTTTGCAAACAAAATGATAAATCACTTTAATTTTGCTTTAAAAGTGATTTTGAACTTCAAGCCGTGTTTAATCATGGGAAATCCGATTACACTCGAACGCACCATATGTGATGTCACACTGGGCAGAGGGCTGTGGTGTCTTTAATAGCGGACAATTTAAAACTGGACGAATTTAGCAATCTATGTGAAGATTTGAGCTATTTGTCTTCATTTTGGGAAGCAGAAAATAGTTTGGGTGATGGAACAAGAAACAACAGGATCTAATTTAGGTCTGATGCTGTATCAGACTTCCTTCATGTCGAGATGCTCATACCTGCGCACTGTGACAAGCCCAGAGCTCTGCCCGGTGTGACATCACAGATGGTGCGTTCGCGTGTAATCGGATTTCCCATGATTAAACACGGCTTGAAGTTCAAAATCACTTTTAAAGCAAAATTAAAGTGATTTATCATTTTGTTTGCAAAAACGAACATATTTAAATGATAAAATATATATATTTTGAGCAATTTTATGAATAGTAAAAAAATCATGTCAGTGGACCTTTAACTATCATGTTTACATGACTATTGAGTTTCATGGAAGGATCCATTATCACTCCCAGATTTGTGACTTTTTGTTTTTCTGACAGGGCTAGAGCAAAACGGTCAACGCAGTGGTTCGTGATCGTGTCATTGGGAGGGAACAACATGACTTCAGACTTCTTTTCATTGAAACTTAAGAAATTTAAAGCCATCCAGTCCCAGTTAATTTCTTTTTTTGTTATTTTGTCTGCATTGTGTGATAGGCCTATACCAAAACATTAATCTAGCACACTACTATTCCTGATTGAGCAGCATGTTTTTTTGTTTAATTTGTTTTCCTCATGTAAATATCCAGGTAGAAAAACCTTAAAAAATTAAGTCTGGTCCTCTGGACGGATTCTTCTTAACGTTTAATTTTTTATCCAAAAGACTTCTTCAGTGTGAGGAGCTGCTCAAAACTCAGTCTTATAAATAGCACTTTCGTATAGTGGATCAACCAGTTTGCCGCTGACATCCAGAACTAGCTGTTCACATGATAAAGGAGGACCATCAGCCTAACGACTGATCATTAGTGCCAGTGGTGTAGTCTACATTTTTGTAGTGGGTATACAGTGCTTACCAATATACACCGATTAGTACAATGTAATCGTCAATTTATTTTGATTTTTAAGTACATTGAACATTTCCAAATCTATCTGATGCTCATTTTTGAATAAATGTACAACAAACTTTGTACCACAGTTGACTTTGTATTAAAACATTATATAATTTATAAAACAGTATCAAAGGAAAACATGTTCAAGTAAGTACAGAATTATACAATAATTTGCTGGATAAGCAACTGAAATAAACAAGCACTGCATACAGAGATAGACTGTTACATAAGCATTTAACCGCTGTTCAACATCAATGACACACACCTAATGATATGGCATGCTTCACTGGGCACTTTTATACTGAAATTCTTGAGCTTTTTTATTACCGTAGGTGTACTCAATATACCTGCGTATTACGTAGACTACACCACTAATAAGCGCCCTGATGGCTGCTTGCTGTTCAGTGATCAATTCAGTTTATTTATTATAGTGCCAGATCACAACAAAAGTTGTGTCAGGGCACTTTACAGAAACAATCACATACACACAAAACCAATTAGTTCTCTAAAGAAGCAGCAGAATGTGCTGAATCTTCAGTTAGTCACAGTCTCCCACTGTGAACAAGCACAAAGGAAACAGTTGAAAGAAAAAATGAAAGTTGCATATGTAACTACGGTTCTATGAATCCTGGATGACCGTCAGAGGACGGTGCTGAAAGCACTGAAATGCGTGCATGCGCTGTTTGAGTGATAATGTCAAATTAAAGCTGCAAGCAGTATTGAGGCCCTCGCAGCATTGAGGCCCTCGCAGCAAAGCGCCGCTCAAGACTTATGGCGACCGCGGGAGCGCCATCTAGTCCACCCTGTCACCATTGCCAATGCTCGTGTGCCTATCCCACACCAGGTCACCAGGGTGCGCATTTGCCAAATCGTCAACATCACCTGTGACTGCGGGAGCTCCAGCAACGCCTCCAAGTTGAACGCTCTCATTCCATTCCCGCTTGCGTCAACCAGGGTTGTTTGCCAAGCACTTCCTTTATGCTTTTCAGCATGTCATGTGTGCTAATCAACAGTTAGTGAATACAGTTTCAGTCTCATATCTTACACATAGAGCTGGAAGAGTCACCCAATTAACTGACAGTTTCTTCTCTGAGTGGGTGGGGCTTAAGTGATGTTATGAATCAACAATACCAATATGTCTAGAAGTGCTCGCTGATTATGCACAATAAATCTGGTTCAGATCGGATGATGAGATCTAAGTGTTGGAATAACCTAGGGGGCGCACTGGAGTCATATGTTAAACCACAATACCATTGTGTCTAGAAGTGCTCACTGATGATGCACAATAAATCTGGCTCATATCGGATGATGTTTTACAGAGATATAACTGTTGGAACAATCTAGGGGGTGCACTTGAGTCAAAAGTTAAACAACAATATCAATGTGTCTAGAAGTGCTCACTGATGATGCACAATAAATCTGGTAGAGATTGGATTATATATCACTGAGATACCACTGTTGGATTAATCTAGGGGGTGCACTGGAGTCATATGTTAAACCACAATATCCATGTATGTAGAAGTACTCACTGATATGCACAATAAACTTGGCACTTATTGGATGATGTATCACTGAGATATAACTGTTGAAATAATCTAGGGGTGCACTTGAGTCAAATGTTAAAGAACAATATCAATGTGTCTACAAGTGCTCACTGATCATGCACCAAAAATCTGCTGCAGATCGGTTGATGTATCACTGAGTTATAAATGTTGAAATAATGTAGGGGGCACACTGGAGTGAAATGTTAAACAACAATGCCAATGTGTGTAGCAGTGCTCAGTAATCACGCACAATAAATCTGGTGCATTTTGGATGATATTTCACTGAGATATAATTGTATAATCTAGGGAACGCACTGGAGTCAAAAGTTAAACAACAATACCAATGTGTCTAGAAGTGCCCACTGAGGATGCACAATAAATCTGGTAGAGATTGGATGATAGATCACTGAGAGACCACTGTTGGATTAATCTAGGGGGCGCACTGGAGTCAAAAGTTAAACAACAATACCAATGTGTCTAGAAGTGCTCACTGATGATGCACCAAAAATCTGGTGCAGATTGGATGATGTATCACTAAGATATAACTGTCGGATTAATCTAGGGGGCGCACTGGAGTCATATATTAAACCACAATATCAATTTGTCTAAAAATGCTCACTGATGACGCACCAAATCTGGTGCATTTTGGATGATATTTCACTGAGATATAATTGTTGGAATAATCTAGGGGGTGCACTAGAGTCACATGTTAAACCACAATATCGGTGTGTCTAGAAGTGCTCACTGATGACGCACAATAAATCTGGTACAGATTGGATGATGTATCACTGAGATATAACTAGGAATAATATTGGGGGCGCTGTGGAGGCTACTGGCCCCTTATGGATTCCTGTTCAAGGGGTGGATAATGATCGATCATACTGATTTTAGTGCACCTCTGCCATAATCTGTGGAATTTAGAGCCAAACGTATTCCGATTGTGTCACTTCTGAATTTGTCACGCTGCCACGCCCTCCAGAAAACTGTTTGTAAATTATCTTCTCTGGCCCCCACCCCAACGTGACCGTGATGACGTGTTTAGCCGTATGTCATCGTTTAATCGCTGGGTGTCCAGGTTGTGTTCTGACAACGACGCTTGCTACATAAGGTGTGTTTACATGGACATAAGTAATCAGATCAAACGGCCGATCGGATCAAAAGTGTGTCATGTAAACACCCCGTTCGGATCATTTTTTGTGTTTTCGGCGTGATCCGGCCTAATTTGTGATCAGCTCGAAACAGGTGGTTTACACCGATCCGTTACCCGTTCGGTGTGCATGTAAACACTTGATCCGTTCCGTTTATCAAACTGTCCTGACTGCGCATGTGCGCTGCGCACGCACCCCCCCACCCCACCCCTCGTGTTTCCTTCTCTGCCTAGCTAGTGGGTAGATGCTAACGCATGGTGGGGAAGCAAAAATGGTCGGTGAGCGATGCAACATTTCTAATAGAAACGTTAAAATAGCTCAAAACTATCAAACGCCTTGACCGAACGTGTGGGAACACGGAGTTATTTAAACAAGTACATGAAAAGCTGGAGATCGCTGGAAGTGCTTGAAAGCTAAGTGCTACAAAGCTAAAAACAACAACGGGAGAAGTACGACCCCACCACTTTTTCATTTTACGTGTTGATAAATGAACTGATGAGAGATCTGCCACTTCCAACACAGCAGGCAGCGGTGTGGATCTAGGTTATGAGGAGGAGAGGAATCTGAGATGAAGCTAACCAGAGGAGCAAAGCATCCTTTCTGGTAAGTTAGACTCTTCAAACCACATTAACCCTCTGTACTGTATTACCTGGAGTAATTAGAAACAACAAATATGTTAAAATGTAATTATAATAAGAAATAAGAGTAGCTTTAGGGCAGTACAGTACTACTGTATTGTACATTAAAACTCCTCCAACTAACCAGATAATTAACCCAACAAATTTCAACATATCAGTAGTCCAGTTAAACTTTATTTTGTTTGTTTTTCAGATGATGAGTCCAGCTTTGAAGAGGCAGCAGCACACAACAGACAGTGGCAGGTGATGGTGCACAGGTGGCAGGTGATGGTGGCAGGTGATGGTGGCAGTGGCAGGTGATGGTGGCAGGTGGCAGAAGATGCAAGAGTCCCACGTCTTAGGAATCCCAAGAAGTTCACACATGTGCTTTAGAACAACTCAAAACTGATTTGAAAATGTTTCAATTCTCCACAACCATGTTTCTTTGTCCCCTGACAGATCTGTAAATGTATTTTTTACACAGACATTAGGATTGATAGTTTATGGTACAATTAAGATGTCCTAACTTAATACAGTCAGGTGGTTTAATAAGGACTCTGAGTTTCTGCATGACTCACAGGATAAAAACACATTTGCTGTTCTATCAGGATACAGAAACATACATTTTGGAAGTAAAATCGATTATTTTGTCACCAATTTTGTTGTCCTAAATCACATGCATACATCGAAATTGTGAAAGTATGCGATGAGTTGATAAAGAAGTTACTGAATTACAGGTTACTGTAGTTTTTAAATGACCAAAGAATGTTTTTTTGTTGTTGTCATCATTACAAGATTTGATCTGTGCACATCGTCTATTTTGCACACACATTTTGAATGTTTAATTTTTATGTTTTTCTGATATACCTCAAATTGCACTAAGAATGAAACATGTTTCAAACAAGCAAGCAGTATCAATTGTTTACAAGAATTTGTTAAAATGTTTGGTCCATTAAAGAGCTCAGATGTTCACTAGTATTTGCAGTTTTTTATTGTGATAATTTTATACAAATGTTAACTGCATGTGAACACAAATACATGACAAGTATCTTTTTAGAAGAACTCTACTGTGACTTCAGCAACCCGGTCATCTCTACCTCCACCTGACTGAGCAAAGGTAAACATTAAATGACTTGAGGAGTCAGACGAGGAGTTAGCGTATCCTTTGACGAGCCAGTCCAACAGCAGGTATGCAGGGTCACCTGAAGAGACTGACGTTCTTCAATGTTCCTCACAGACTGCAAAAAAAGGACATGCCAATATTTAGTGTTCAACTTTTTATTTGTTTAAAGATATGGTTCAAACAAATTTTATTTAAAAAAAAATCTTTACAGCTAAGTATGTCTACTGATTACTTAGCTGTAATGGTTTAATACTAAATACAATAGTAAATTTTAGCCTTACATTTTGGCAACATTTAACTATTTGCATTTAACATTTAACTATGCGTGGGTTTCCTCCGGGTACTCCGGTTTCCTCCCACAGACCAAAAACATGCACGTTAGGCTGATTGGTGACTAAATTGACCCTAGGTGTGAGAGTGGATGGTTGTTTGGTGTGAGTGAGACAGGTCCCTCTTGTAAATGAGTCCCCATGACTCAAAGAGGCCTGTATAAATAAAGGTTGAATGAATGAATGAATTTGTTTAAAGACATGGTTCAAACAAACATTTTTTTAAATAAAACTTTACAGCTAAGCATCTCTACTTTGAGATACTTCTTAGCTGTAATCGTTGTAGTAAAACTAAATACAATATAGTAAATATTAGCCTTACTTTTGTCAACAGATGAGCCCTTTGATAGAGGTCTGAGTGGCGCAGGACATCATGGGCACTGCCTGGCATCGTGTCACTGATGCTCCAGAAACAGGAAAACAGAGAAAGAATAGTAATTAATAACAAATACAGACAGTATCATGCAGACAGGTAGAAAAGGAAAGGGCAAAAAAGTTTATTAGCATACAGCGTTTTTATTATCTTACCAACAGTTGTTGTCCACGACAGCTTGGAGGACAGAGGACGTCCAGCGCTCTCATCCTGTGAATAAAAAAACTAAAAGCACGCGCTGCTTCACCTGTAGTTCATTCAGGGAGTGCAGTAAAAACTCAGTCTCCGTCATTACAATCTGGCGCGGGTCCATTGACGCGTCTGTTTACTTTCGTCCCGGAAGCAACTTCTTCTTCTGTGGTTTTAACGGAAGTAACTTCTTCTTCGGTGTTTTTTTAAGGGGGAGTGTACCACTCTGCGCATGTCAGAACTTCTGATCAGAATAAAAGCCTGCTGCATGTAAACACTCGTCATGAACGGATTGTGCACATGTAAACGGTGCTATCTAATTATGCGATCAGAACACATTTCAATCAGGTCACAAAATTTTGTCCATGTAAACACAGCTTATAGATAACTGGAGTTCCTTGTGGGGAAAACCTGGTCTGATGCGGAGAGATGGCATCCATCCCACTTTGGACGGAGCCGCTCTTCTTTCTAGAAATATGGCTGATTTGGTTTATTCCCCAAATTATTGACAACCCAGGGTCCAGTCCAGGAAGCAGAGTTGTAGTCTTCAACACCTCTCTGCTGCTTCTCCTCTGTTACCCACCCACACCCCAAGTGTCAACTTGCCCATGACTCAAATAAACCAAAAATCAGCTCTAAAAATATAAACCATAAAAATCATATTAAAATAAACACAGTTTACCTGAGCAAAATCATAAAAATTTTAAATGTGGATTATTGAACATCAGATCCATTTCCTCTAAATCCCTCTTACTTAATGATCTGATAACTGATCATCGTATTGATTTATTCTGTTTGACAGAAACCTAGCTACAACAGGAGGATTTTGTTAGTATAAACAAATCCACTCCTGTTAATTATTTAAATGTTCATGTTCCTAGAACAACTAGCCAAGGTGGAGGAGTAGCCTCTATTTTTCAGTCAGGATTATTGATTAATGCCAAACCAGTTTAGTTATGATTCTTTTGAATCACTGCACCCTTATAGTCTTTCTCATTCAAAATGGAAATCAGAAAAGCCACTTTTACTAGTTGTTATACAAAGTTTGTATATCGTCCACTAGGCGCTTACTTTCAGTTTTTGTCTGAATTCTCAGAATTCTTAACTGACCTACTACTAAATACTGAGAAAATCATCATGATGGGTCATTTCAATATTCATCTAGACATTAAAAGTGATAGCAATAGCCTTTAATAATTGAATAGAGTCATTTGGTTTTACCCAAAATGTCTGCACATCTATTCATTCTTATCATCACATCCTTGACGTAGTTCTGATATATGGCATATAAAGTAGAAATCAAAATCAGACTCCAACACCCTCCTCGTCCACCCTCCTTGATGTCCAGGTGTTGTAGGTCTGGATGCAGAGGACATCTGTCTAGTTTCTCTTCAAGGTTTGTTCTCCACCACCTGGGTCCACTCTTCAGGTGAAGATATTTCTGTGAATTGATGATAAAACACACAGACACACACAGTATATATTATATGCAGTATACTGTATATTAAGACAATGGGTCAAACTAATGTCATGTACAGTATTTCCATCATTTTAATGATACACCACTATAACACCAAGTGATGTCCAAATTAAATAGAAAAATAAATATGAAATATTGTAAACATGTTGACTGGATTAAATAACAAAGCTGACAAATTGAAGCAAAATAATCAACAGCTGCAGGAGCCTGTGCAAATTGTTTTGTACACAAACTAATAACTAATAATGTTGAATAATTATTAGAAACATTAACTAATATATTACCATTTCAGTGCTGTGGAGACGATGTACATGTTGTAGAATTACTTCTGCCTCGTCCACATGCAGCTCATGTAACTCCACACAGCAGCTCACCTCATGAAGTGAAGGTCTCCAAAAACCAGCAGGAGCTGAAAAACATTATAACCTGCTGTTTACTGGAAATAACTTTGGCTTCTCTGAAGACAATCCGCTAAAAAATTAACTTTTAAATGGCTAAATTGGACGGATCGAGTTTGTATCTCCTCCATTGTTTTCAAGCTGCGCAGTAGAGACGAGTCTTGTTATGACGTCATCATCCTGCGACGGGGAAATCCCTATTTATCGTGTTAAAAAAATGGCGCTAATTTTAAACTGTTTTTGAGAGGAATTCTAATTAATTTAACATTGTTTTAGCAAAAACGATCAGAGGTCAATCTTAATATATATATATGTTGTGCCATTTTATGGAAAGTTAAAAGATGATGTCAGTGGAGCTTTAAGTACTTAGTAATAGTTCCTCAAAATCCGATTCTGTCTGACTACTTTTTGATAACCTTTGAATTTACATTAAATGACAACAGTCACAGTAAATTTCATCTTAGCAGGTGCTTATCAGAAAATGCTGTAACCAAATTTAAACAATCTCTTCTATTAATGTAAACTTCACTTGATAAAACTGCTCAGCTGAAAAAGAAAGTAATCAATCAGAGGAAACTGGCTCATTGGTTCAATTCTGTGTTATGTACTTTAAAGCAGGCATCTAGAAACCAGGAGAGAAAATGGCGCTCTACTAACATTGAAGAATTTTATTTAACTTGGAAAGATAGTCTGCTAAAATATAAGAAAGTTCTCTGTAAAGCTAGAACTTTATATTACTCATCTTTAATGGATGAGAATAAAAATAACCCTAGGTTTATGTTTAGTACTATTGCTAGACTAATTAAAAGTCCCATTTCAGTTGAACCATGTACCCCTAAAACTAAGCAGCGATGACTTCACGAGATTCTTTATTTAAATAAGGAATAATCAATATTAAAAAAAAACTTTATTAAGGGTGCTCGGAATCTAAATCCAGCCCCCTATCATGCTGAGTTGAATGGGTCATGAACACCTAGATCAGAATGAGAAGCTGGGCATGTTCGGCGTGACCCATGTTTTGGCTGTGGATGGGTACAGCAAAAATACTGTTTTAACTGCCACCAAGCCAATAAAAAAACAACCTGGTGATCTTTGAGAAAGTTTACAGGTAAAAAAACAAAACAGACAAACAGACAAACCAGACGGCCAGAGCCACTCACTTACTGTAGAAGATCCATTTGCACTATTGTTGTGTATATGTACAATAGCTGTACTACCCTGATGCAAGCTCAATTAATAGCTGTACTAGTTTGACACATTTGTTAGAAAACAAAGATCTAATTAAAGCTGCAAGCAGCATTGAAGCCCTTGCAGCAAAGTGCCGCTTCAGCCTTACGGTGACCACAGAAGCTCCAGCCAGTCAACCCAGTCGCCATTGTGAATGCTTGCGTGCCTATCCCATACCTGTTCAGGGTGCGCATTTGCCAAATCTTCGACATCACTTGCAACCTCCGGAGTTCCAGCAACACTTCCCAGTCACAATCGTGAATGCTCCCATTCCATTCTTGCATGCGTCCACCAGGGTGTGCATGTGCCGAATCTTCGAAAACACCTCCCGCCCATATCAGTACGAGTCCAGCTGCAAGTCTTAAAAGTTTGGCCAAATCCAACCTTCTAGACAGGAGTTATTGTAACTTCCTGTTTTGTGGTGAATGTTTGATGAGCACTTCCTTTATGTTTTTCAACAGGTCATGTGTGGTAATCGCCAGTTTGTGAATACAATTTCAGTCTTGTATCTTACACAGGGTGAAGCTGGAAGAGTCACCCAATAATCATCAGTTTCTTCTCTGAGAGGGTGGGGCTAAAGTGATATACCAATGTGTCTACAATTGCTCACTAATGATGCACCAAAAATCTGGTTCAGATTGGATGATGATTACTGAGATATAACTGTTGAAATAATGTAAGGGCGCACTGGAGTAAATGTTAAAGAACATTACCAATATGTATAGACGTTAGTCAGGTACAGAGGATAGCTTCTTCCGTTTTAAAAGATGTTGTGGTGGACCACTAGGGGGCTCTACTCACACCCAGTGGAACGAATGTGTTACAGGATGCTTTTATTGTGAAAGGTCCAGAGGACCGGATGTTGTGTTGGTATATAAGGCGGTGTTGGGTGGTTTTCCCGCCAGTTTAGTAGGAGTTGATTAAAGTGAAGAACTACATCCCGTCTCCTGTGTCGTCTCTTCACCACCTCCTACACTGGTGACCTACGTGAACTGAATATGACGACATCTGAAGGTCCAGCCAGCTCTCCTCAGCTGTCCGCGGTTGTGGAACCTCCACCGGCGGCCCCGCTCGCTTTTGCGGTGGCCGTTAAAATCCCGGACTTCTGGCTGCACGCCCCTCGGTCGTGGTTCGCCCACGTCGAATCACAGTTCGCTCTTCGCGGGATCTCTGCAGACGACACCAAATACCACCATGTGGTCGCTTCACTGGACCCATTGTCCACCCAGCGGGTAATGAGCCTGCTCGAAGACCCTCCTGCACAAGGAAAATACGACGCCCTCAAGGAGCTCCTTCTGCAGCGTTACACGCTCTCAGACGCGGAGCGCGCCGAGAAACTGTTTTCCCTCTCCGATTTGGGCGATGGCACAGCTCTTGAGCTCATGGAAGGAATGTTGTCTTTGAGGGGTTCAGCTGACTGTGAGTTTCTCTTTCTCCACCTCTTCCTCCGCCGGCTCCAGTGCGCACTGCCCTGGCCAACTCCCCGTTTCTGCAGCAGAAGGATTACCGCTCGCTGGCCCGCGAAGCCGACCGCATCCTGCTGGCTGCGAGGACGTTCGAGGTCCAGGCGGCGGTCCCCGGATCTCCAGCGGCGCCCGAGCTTCAAGCATCGCCCTCAGCGCCGGACGAGCCAGTGGTCGTAGCAGGGGTCGCCCGCAGGCGGTCAGGGGCCGCCTTTTGTTTCTACCACTACAGCCTTTGTATGATGGACCGTTTCGGGTTCTTCAACCAGGTCCAAAACATTTCCTTTTAGATTTAGGGGGTCGTACTGAGACTGTCTGTATCGATAGGCTTAAACCAGCTCATGTTGTGTCAGATGATCAGGTTGTTACGGCCCAGGCTCCTCGCAGGGGCAGACCTCCATCCACATTGTTAACGGACTGCTGTCCCCCTGCCAGAGACTCTCAACGTCCATTGGAGCCCGAATCTTCTGCAGGCCCTCCTCGGAGCCCTCCGCTTCATCAGACTGGTTCTGCAGGGCCCAGGTTCAGCCGTTCTGGTCGTTTAATCAAACCTAAAATGCGGGACTAGTGATGGACCTTACTGGGTGTTCTGGGGGGGCGTGTGTGGTGGACCACTAGGGGGCTCTACTCACACCCAGTGGACCGAATGTGTTACAGGATGCTTTTATTGTGAAAGGTCCAGAGGACCGGATGTTGTGTTGGTATATAAGGCGGTGTTGGGTGGTTTTCCCGCCAGTTTGTAGTAGGAGTTGATTAAAGTGAAGAACTGCATCCCGTCTCCTGTGTCGTCTCTTCACCGCCTCCTACAATGTCCTTCATCCCCTGTACAGAGAGTTTCAGCTTCTTCCCTCTGGTCGGAGGTTTTTAGTCCCTAAATGTAGGACAACACGTTTTAAAAATAGCTTTGCTCCCACTGCTGTTACTGAAATGAACAAACTGAAATTGAAGCTTTTAGTGGTTAAATGTTTTTTTATTTTTCATTTTAAAAATGATTTGGGGAGCTTTAACACCGTTATGTGCAACATTATCTGTTTATGGTTTCTTTGAAGTGTTTTTACTAAATGTTTTTACTCTGTTTTTATTTGTGTGTGCGCATGGATGGATGTATGCTTTGTACCACTGCAAACTGAAATATATTTCTATCAGTATTACATTACACCCATTATGTTCCATTATTTGTATTCACTTAATTCTGCCTTATAATGTGAAATGTGACACAAGGCAGAACGTTTTTCTTTCGGGCTTTGTTTTCACTAGGGAACAGTTACACGCCTGCACATACACAGACATAACACTGGATGATTGACATACAGAGCTGATAGTTTGTTGACAGAAAGGAGGGTCACGTGGTAGTGTAGGTGGTTCCAGGGCAGTCCCGAAGCAGTCCAAGGCGGTTCCAGGATCCAGGAGGCGGTGACGACATCCAGGGTTTTATAACCGTGGCCCTGCCTTTGAAGATGTGTGTGTTGGACTGTGCTGGAGTCAGGTCTGTTGTTGCTGTAAGGTTTATTCTTATATGTACAATAAACCTACATAAAATTTGCACATTCGTTTCAGAGCTTCCTTCAACCTTTTGAATTCGCAACAATTTGGTGACCACCGACGCTGAGAGGTTTGCAGTTTCGTCTGAAACGAGAGATGATTTGGAGGGTTCCCCCCCCCCCACCGCCGACAGAGACGAGCACGCGCGCAGTCAACAACCGGTGATTCACAGAGGTGAGCAGGACTCCTCTTACACAAAACGTCTGCGTTTGGACACACTAAATTATTTGTTGACTGAGGGCTGTTTGTCTCCAGGTGGGCCAGTGGTTTATAATGTTAGCAGCTAAAAGTAAAAAAAAAAAACGTGAACTACTGTTGGTATTTCATTTGAATGTGCATTTTTTGCGGTTTTTGTACATGTAAGTAAGGTGAAGAGCACATAAGTCCCACACACGCGTAGGGATAATTTACGAGTGCCTTAAGTTTGCCCTTCCCCCACATCCCCCTTCTATGAGCTCCGGCCTGTCGGCTGGGAGACACTTTTCCTTTGGACTCCGGGAAACTGTGGGGTCGAGGCTTCATCGTGAACTCCGGGCATCTGTCGCCGTCGAGTCACAGGGCTTTCATCCGACGCACGGTTTTGCCGTAAGAGTGGGTTGCCGCTCCGGGGTCACAGGTTGCCGTGCGTGTGATTAGGTCACAGCCGGGACTGTGTTCGCTGTCAGAGTCACATTTTTCCTCCCCTTCCCCGTTAAAGTCGATTACCGTATTTTCCACTGTATAGGTCGCACCCATTTTTAAGATAACTTTCTTATCTTTTTATTATTTTTTGCTTTCTTTTCTCTCTTTATTCGAGGCTTGCGACCTGTACTCCGGAAGGTGCTGTATACACGCAAACAAGGCAACAGGGACAGATTTTTATTTTCATTTTTATTCTCATTTATTGCATTTGTGAGTGTAAAAGCCAGGGAGACAGGAACCTGGTCTGGGGATGTGCCCGAAGCAGTTTCGCAGATGCAAGCTGCTGGCTGGACCTCAGATTTATGGCTTCTAACAAGATAACACTCTCCTGTTGGTGCCTGACACGAAGGCAAGGAGACATCTCCTCCCCTCCTCCCTCACCCCCTCCCCTACGTGCCTGTGAACCTGCACGGCACAGAGGCCTCTTTCATCCATAAATCTGAGTGAGTTGTCACTTGGTTCTGGTTCTGGACCTGCTAGGGAGGTCCGGCTCACGGGGTTCCGGCTGATAACGGGGAGTTTTACAACTTAATCAGCTCAGGCTGGGACTGTAAAAGTTACTTTAGTGCTGCTATGGAGGACACTCCAGAGTAAAAGACTTAGTTAGTTTGTCAGATTTTTATTTTTTGTTGCTGTGACTTTTGTTTTAAACACGCTGACCTATGCAGTACTGTATTTTTTGCAGATATGTGCTTTTCACTCTCAGTGTTAAAGGCACATTTCTGATTTTTATAGGTGAGGTTCCCATGAACATGTTGCCTAAAGGAGTACATGCAGGGT
>JBBPBX010011469.1:20874-55843 GCA_038048925.1 Garcialebias charrua | reverse complement strand
TTGTTTGGCAAAAGTACAGTTAGAAATCAGTTTTACCATGGCACAAACTTGATTTATGGCACAGAGAAGTTTTATATTAGTTTATTGAAAACTATTTGAGTTTGATTAAGATTTACATGGTTCTATAGTCACAATTTTCCAGGTTAACTGTATTTTATATTGCATTTTAAGAACACAGCCACTTGTTTTGTGCTTAATTTTGTAGCATCTTTAGGAAACATCAGCAGCACAGCAAAACAAGTGAGATAAATACTTTTTAAAACTCTAAATGTAATCATTTGAAGTGCAGGAGAATGTTTTAAAGTATTGGGCACACTTCTGTCTAAGACAGAAATAAACATAAAAAGATCATAAGACTTGTATGTCTTCTTCAGGAGTATATTTTTTGCCTATTTTAGGAAGGACAAAGTTTTGAAACGTACATAAAACAGGAGTAGAGGGAGAGAGGAATGTTTGAGCAGGTGGGCAAAGTGCCAGACATGAAACGAAAAAAACAGCATAACATAACACGGAGGCAGGGAGTGACATGAAACACCGGCTGCACCAAAAACAAAATGACTAACAGAAGGTGACAAAGCCACTGGGACTAACTGGACTTTTTCACACAACTGATTAACTGCATTCACCTTCAGGGCTCACGCATCACAACTTCTCTTTAATGTGCAAAATCATGACATAGCGACACGGGTCTGCCTTTTAATTTACAGTGTTTCCTCCCCATGGTCACTTGCCTTGGCAGGGTGCTCATCTCTTCTGTGACTTTTGTAGATGGGGGTGGAGTCGGAGACATGTCTGTGTTGCGCACTAGCTTAGTGGTGCTATGTTAGTGCCAGCAGATGACGATCGGGACGGGGATGTGCAAGAGGAGCAGCTTTTTAGCTAGCTCGCCTGTATTGCGCACTGTTATGTCAGTGCCGGTAATTGCCGGGGGGGGGGCGATGAAATAAATGTTGATAGGCAGGGTGCTCAGTTCTATTCAGTTTATTTATATAGCGCCAAGTCACAACAGAAGTCATCTCAGGGCACTGACAGAAACATTCATATATAAAAAATAATAATTTAACGTTATCTGAGGAGCAGACTGCTTTGAATTTAACTCCATCGCAGAACTCTCATCTTGAACAAGCATGAAGGCGACAGTGGGTAGGAAAACAAAACCTTTAGCAGAACCAGGCTCAGGACAAGCGGCCATCTGCTTCAACCGGCTTGGTTTGGTAGGAACAGATGCACAATGGCAGGTCAAGAATCACATGTTAAGACAGAAATAGCATCAAATGAAAACTACCGGTATTCAATTTTAACAATTAATTTAAAAAAATTAGGTCAATTTGTCCTCTAGTAGTCTAAGCCTATGACAGCATAAGCCGACCCTAACTACAGTATAGGATTTATCAAAGAGGAAAGTCTTAAAGTGAGACTAAACCCAGGTTGAGACGGTAACTCCTCCTTCCAAAATCTCCCTGAAAATGGGCGTGTCGAGAGACAAGGAGGGGTGGAGGTAGAGTTGTGCTTTTGTTCACGCCTCCACCTGCAACAACCTAAAACAAATTAAACCTCTAGCCAACAACATACACCAAGCAACAACAAAGAATAAACATGTAGATGTATTTATCTATTCCACCCATTCCATCCAAAACCAAAGGCCTAAAACAATGAAAATGAAAAGAAAAATAAAACCGCTTGTCAGGAGTGAAATGCAGCACTTCCATATAAGGTATGCACTTCTCATCTCTGCAGGGGATTGGCTCTGCTTGAACCACCTGTGTGACATCACACATGAGCAGACATGTCACACATGAGCGTTTGCACAAATAAGAAAATTAAAGGACAACACCCACCATGACACTAACAATTCACCATATTGGACAATTACTGTAATTTATTATTAGGTCTATTTTCATTTTTGCATTTGGGCCAGGCGAGGGTTAAAAAAAAAAAAAAAAAAAACCCACTCCCGAATGAATCCGGAAACCTGGCCGAAGAGTCCCGAAGGGTCATGTGACTTTTGTTACATCGATCTCCACCCAGAAGGCAGAAGGTAGGAGTGAGTTTCCATGGAGGTTTATGAGAGAGAGTGGTAGTTAAAACTGCATATTTCCTGCATATTTCCTGGTGCATTTGTGTGTATATGGACCAGCGCTCTGATTTTATTTATTATTTATTTTATAACACCGCTGCGGACCTTTTGCTGCTCTCATTCATTCTGCCCCGAGGAGCGAGCCGCGAGCCGCGCGCGTCTCTGGCTCCTCGTTCCGCTGGTCACCTTTGAAGTTCCTCGTGCCGGTGTAATTTGCTCCCTCGAGTGTATGTACTGTATTTGCTCTCGTCAGCCTTGTTGCGGGGAGCACGGGTCGGGAAGCACGCGCGCGCGCAGAGCTCAGCTGAGCGGCTGGCTGCCTTTCTGGTCACGGGGGGAGAGAATAAAAAGTCGATGCGGAAATGAATGAATTTGTCGCGATCAAACGAATTAAACTAGTATGTCTAAGTGGATGCTCGCTCAGAATATGATAGACATGAGTGAGCGACAGCAGGATTAATCAACACAGGCAGCTTTAGGGAATATTTAAAAATGCTTCCTTTTTCTTTTCCTCGCTCGCCTGTAACTCCAAGGCGTCACTTTGGTGACGTGAATGCCCATGTGAATGCCCATATATGGAGAGGGGCAGATTTTCCCGGAGCTGCATGCTAAAATCTGCTATAAATCATGAAATAACACATTTAGCGTTATTTCTCCACAATATAAGTAATCGCTCCTGTATTATTTTTAAATAAACTAATAAATATTAATGGCGATGCAATTTGAAAACATGGTGGGTGTTGGGCTTTAAGGTGTAATCCACCAGTTCAACCCATAGAACTACCGTAAACACATTTTTAGACCAAATATTGCCAATTTACACAGATATGCACAATTATGTGAGAATAAACACAGCCATAGTGCTAGATAACATTTTAAACACATTCTAGGGAGTTTATCAGCTAAAAAAAGTTAATTTTGGGTTTAGTCGCACTTTAAGCTCAGTCTTAAAACTGGACAATGTGTCAACCTCATGGACATAAACTGGAAGTTGGTTCCACCATAGAGGAGCCTGATAACTGAAAGATCTTCCTCCCACTCTGCTTTTGGAAACTCTAGGACTGATGCTAGAGAACATTCATTAGGATTTACCATCTGTGGTTGTTTGTGGTTAAGAATTCAGCCTGACTGACCTGAAGAGCCTCCAGGAAGCGAAAGGAGCCCAGCCTTCGACCTCGAGGTACCAAGCAGAACGTGGAGTTGTACAGCATTTCTCTGTAGTCATACCTGAACAAGGAGGAAGAAGAATAAAAGTTAAAGACAAAAATCACAGCATTCTTTATGTGGGCAGAGGCAAACATGTTAAAATGTGTTCACAGTAGCAAAAACATTTAATAAACCACATCAGTGCAGTAGTTCAGATCTTTTGAAGTGAGGTTCTGTGGAACGGGAGCCATCTACAACAGGTAAGATATTAATTATTTACAACACTTTTCACAGAACCCCACTTCAAAGGATCTGAACTGTTCCTTTAAGTCCTGAAAAGCAGCAACTGTAGTTTTCCAGAGCACCAGGAGTTGAAGAAAAGTCACACTGGGATTCCTGGAAAGCACCAGTGCTTTTAGGAAACTTCATTTCTTCTGTGTTGACGCTCTTTTCACATTTTTCCCAACCATCCCAGAGCAGATTTATCTTCTCACCTGGACATCTAAACCTCACTCACTTCTGTTGCATCCAGTCCAACCTTCAGTCAGCACTTGTTCTGATTAAGAAGCTGCTTGGAATTCCTTTCACTGATAGCACGCATGCAGAGGAGAGATGAAGTGATCTTTTTTTATTCTCACGCTTTAGGTTGGGTTTCATAAAGTAAGACGCGAAAGTTGAACATATTTTTTGTATGTGTTACGTGTTGCGTATGCTATGAAGTAGAAGCTGTGGTCATATTTGCAATAGAACAAATCTTTGCGAAAGAAATGTGTGCTCCAAGAGCCGCTTTATCTACTGTTTTCTCCTTTACTACATGGGGGTATTAGTCATTCTCTGAACCACAGTATCCGACTAAACTTTCACTAAAGTTATCTCGTAGAAGGCTGAAAATTGAAATAACCCACACACAATTTCCAGGCACACAGTATAAAAGCTGTTCCAATAGAAACACAATCTGTGGATGAATTATCTGACAGAAGATATTTGTGTCTGGGTACATTACTGCACTATCACATATCACGACTGCAAATACTGTAGAAGACCGTTTACAATTTGCGATAAAGAGCTTTGTTACAAATGGTGTTTTAATCAAGCCTCAAAGCCGACGTCTACTCTTGTTTGGCCATTTAGTGATACGGTGAGAAAAAGATAGTCTGCATTTTGAGACAATAATTCAGGAAAAAAACCCTGCGGTCCGAGCTTTCAGACTAGGATGTGAGCTTGTGTTAAAACAAAGACAAAGCCTCACACAGTTTTTGTTTACATAGCTGAGATAATGTAAAGAAAGGAACGCCTCACAAGTTATGTTCTCAGTGTGGTCAAACAGTTAAATGGAAAAATGGCTCGGCAATTCGATTCAGTTTATTTATATAGCGCCAAATCACAACAAAGTTGTCTCAGGGCTCTTTACAGGAATATTCACATACTGTACATAGAAAAGCCAATTAGTAAAGTTCTCTATCTAAGGAATCAACTCAACTAAACAGGTGTAACAGCTAGAAACAGCAAGAGAACCAAAATGAGCAGAAATAGAGACATGCTCTTTATAAATGAACATTAAATATGCTGACACTGTGTACCGGAAGACAACAAAAACTACCATTTACTAACTCTGTAATAAAAACAGTGATGTGCATCTCTTCATCCATTCAATTAACAAAAGACAGTCTCATTATCACTTTACTTTTAGGAAGTATTTTTGCCATGTGTATTTTAGAAAAGTGTGTTTTATTTCTAAAGCAATAAATATATATTTATGTAGATAAAACAGTCTGAAGCCCTAAATTCACATGAAAGTAATACAAAATATTAGCAGCAACATTAAACTAAACTATATTTTGGCAATCAAATTATCTCCCTGTATAAGTCATCTTTAGCCTGCTTATGACATTCACAGATAACGTCACTATTCAGATTATTAGACACAAAAGGGTCAAAGAAACACCTACGCTTGACACTAATAATATTAGGGTATATGCAGGAATAATGAAGTTAATTTCATTACCTTTTCAAGACTTTTTAAAGACCTTCCAAAATAAGTTCAAGACCTTATCGTCACTTTGTTTTATTAAGCAACAAATCTTTGATTTACAAAACTGCTGTTGTTTTCAATTAAATCTGTGAATCTCAAACCTACAACAGAACTGAGATACAGTGGAAAGAAAAAAGTTCAAAAGAAGAAACTGAACCACGACTAGGTTTAAGAAAATATAGCTTAGGTTACAACAAGACTCATAGCTATTTTAAAGTAACTTGGTTGAACAATGGCGAATAAGAAATAAACACGGTTATTCTCGGCGACAGGCCTCAGCCATTCTTGAAAATCAGGCATCTCCAACCAGGAGTCTGAAAACTTGCATTTACCCATTGTTCACGGTCTCGCGGCAAATTACTCGAACACACAGACTCAACTTGGAGATAAAGCTGCCACGCATGCGCACAAGATATGCCTAGCCGTAAAGGCGGTTGTAACCTGACACTCTAAATTTGTGCGAAGCAGTTTCAGAATCCTCCGCGGTGAGGAAAACAAATATTAGTCATACATACTTTTTGCCGTCAAATTATTTAAAGCTAGAACAGCAAAAAAAATAATACCTCATCAAATCGCTTTCAAGACTTTTTAATACTTTTCAAGACCCTTAATTTTCCCAAAATTGATTTATCAACTTTTAATAACTTTCAAGACCCTGCATATACTCTGATTATTGATGGTATACAGTAATCCCTCGCTACTTCGCGGTTCAGTTTTCGCAGACTGACTCTATCGCGTTTTTTTCAAAGTAAGATTGGACATGATGACACACAATTGGCTGATTGATAGAAGAGCCACACGATCGGCACAGATTTGTTTTTGTTTTTTTTTACTTGCTGCACCTCTGTGCACCCCACACCGCAGGATAAGCTTCCTCCTGCAGCTGATCAGCTGTTCACGTGCAGAGCGGAGAAGTGGACGTGGCCAAGCGCACAGCTTGCAGGTGGCAAAGAGCAGAGGAAGCAGGGAGCTGAAATCATGACATGCTGTTCTCTTTTAGAACATTTAGAGTTTGAAACATTGTTTAGAAAATTGCAAGAGAGTGGTAAGGGTTTAAAATACCCATATACATATATATTAAGGGTGCAGGATTTATTTTTATTTTTTTTCATTTTTTAAAGAATCTAGATTCTTAGTCCTGGCGATTCAGAATCGATTCTAAAAGCCCCAAAAATCGATTTTAAAATGTGTTTAATTTTATATTTTTTCCGCTCCTACACCTGAGCGTACTGCTGCTGCATATTGCATTATGTGTCCATTCGGCCGCCATATAATTTTGGCCGTGCAGGCCACCGTACAGCATGCTAGTTAGCCAGCTCCCTTTATCTGAATGGAGCCTGCTAGCATGAAGGAGGGAGACAGCACGATTCAACTTGTTCCTCCGTCTTTAAAAATAATTTAATATCCTACAATGTTCTGGGGAAGACAGAGCTTAACAAGAGAACGGTTGTTTGCAAGAAGTATAAGATAAAATTACGGTACAAAATTTTGGAAATACGATAAAATGCGCAGAAGATGAAAGTGAAAGCAGCCGACCAGCAAAATTTGCTGCAAAAGATTTCTCTCTCCATCTCCTGTATCACAAATGATTTACGAGCAGACGGCTCAGTGGAAGTTGAGGGGTTTATTTTTATATTTAATACTCTGGAAGCAACGTACGTTATTCCTTCATATAGATAAAGCTCCACACAGCTCCAGCATGAAACAAAAATAATGTGGGCGAAGTTCTGATGCAGCTCAAAGGTAACTTGTTTTCTCATATTATACTAAAACTTATAGAAAAGTTATACAACAAACTTTATGTAATTTGTCTTTTAACAGGTTGGAGAGACCAGATGAGACACATCGACTGAAGCCAGTTCTAAATTATACAATTTATGGTTTATAAATTACAGTTCGGAAGAGATTTTGTGTAAACTTGCACAGGTTTTGAAATTTTGTTAAAGATTTACTAAATATAAATCAATATGGTAAAAAAAACTGAAGTCTATATTTTATTTTGAGTTAAAAGTTAATGCACTATGGTAGACTGAAGTCCGTTTACTTTGTATTTATATATTTTGAATTATTAGTCTGTGATGGACTGGAGACCTGTCCAGATGCCCCCCGCCTCTCGCACAGTGATGGCTGGACAAGGACACCAGTGACCCCCGTGACTCTTAAAGGAAGAAGAGGTTAAAGATGATGGATGGATGAATTTGTTCCTAGATTTTTCTTTTTCTTTTATTGTTTTAGAGAAATCCAGGCAACTAACCTAATACTGGTAATTTAAGTTACAGAATTTAATGCACTCCTGTATTATTTGGTCCTATTTTTGGTCTAAATATCAAATTATGCAAAATAAATTGATACAGTACAGAACTTAAAATTATTGTTTTAAATAAATGTTCTATTTGTTAACATTGTTTATTATTTTCAGCTTGTCAGTTACAAAATTGAAACTAAATTTATGATCATTTTAATGGAAAAATCATTTCTGAATCAAAAATGGTTTCTGAATCGAAAAATCGATTTTGACTCGAATTGTGACACCAAAAATCGGAATCGAATCGATTCTCCAGACAGAGATTTGCACCCCTAATATATATATACATATACTAAAATAAACTAATACTTATTCCTACTTCACGTTTTTTAAATTATCACGGAGCTTCAGGGTACGAATACCTCCAAAATAAACGAGGGACTACTGTAAAACAATGTCATAATACCAAAGTGAAACCCAAACACTTGTAGTGTCAGATGTACTGTTTATATTGTATTTGTTCTAAAACTGTGACCTAATTCATCAATCCTACATATACAGTAATAGTGCATCATTAGCAATTTTCATGTCCGACAGTCCGAGTAGCATAACAAGCAGTTTGCACACCTATAAAACCCAAGTTTATTTAGGTCAATATAATGGATATTGGAAAGATAGCTGTACAATTCAAATTAATCATATTTCATGTCGTGTAAACCAAACGAGGTCCAGCTGTTCCTCCTCTGATACCTCAATGGACCTTACCAAGCTCCGCCCAGAAACGCCCCCTAAGCTCCAAGATGGCTGCACGTCTCCCAAGCGCAGCTTTGGTGTCAATGGAAAACATGGCGTCGACTGACTGCAGGGTATTTCTGAGTCGAATAGTGTATCATTTCTGCCAGATTCCAACAAAATATCAGCCATGACAATGGACAGGGGAACCAACAAGTTCATGTTATTTTTTTTTGTGGACGTTATCAAGTTGTTTGATCCACGCGATGCCTCCAAACAGCGTGCGCGTCACCGCTAATGCTACTGTCTGATGGGGAAAACATCAGCTCCTCACACGCTCAGGCTCAGCATTATTACAGCTGTGGACAGGATCACTGATGCCTATTGTCCTGCAAGGCTGGGTAAGTCAGGCATTCATGGTTTTGAGGGTTACTTTTGAAATCAGCGATTTCTATTGTTGGCAAAAGTTTGTGTGCCTTGGTCGCAAAGCTAATGCTAACTGTAATCTCCATTGGTTAGCCGTTGCTGCTTTAGCTGCTAAACACGCCGACAGCGACTTTTGTGAGGGCTAACAAGCTCAGCCGTTCGGTGTGTTAGTTAAAATCCAGCCTTCGTGTCACGATTTTGTGCAGTTTTAGGTGAAATCGACAGTAGAGCTCGTTGTGTTAGCTAGCTCATGTGGAGTTAGCAGAGCTGTTTCTTCCCAACTTCCAGGACGTTCAGTGAACTGTGGCTTTCTCTCATCGTGACCGCGTGTTGTTAACTAGCAGGTTTCAAAAGCAGGTCAACCCTTCTCTGCTGGTGAAAGAAATAATTGTTCAGTTTTGTGGTCGTGCACAAGCTTTGATCCAAGCAAGGCATTCAGTTTCACATACAGGTAGTCCCCGACTTACGAGCGCTCTGACTTACGAGGTCCCGGACTTACGAGCATGCATCTCATTAAAAAAAAAAAAAAAATTAAATTTTTTTTTTTTTTTTTTTTTTTTTTAACTTTTTTTTTATTTTTTTTTATAAATGAATACATGTACAGTACTGGACAGTCACCAAGCACTTAGTCTATCCTAACACAGTTTTTAAAGATGAAGGAATAAGTTGAATTGTCTCCCTTTCACATAAAGGGAGCAAGCTCCCTATGGAGCCTGCAGGGAGGAGGGAGACAATTCAACTGATTCCTTCATCTTTAAAAACTGTGTTAGGATAGGCTAAGTGCTTGGTGACTGTACAGTACTGTACATTTATCTATTAATAAATAAAAAACAATAAAAAATAAAAATACTGTATATACTGTATATTTTTAATAAATAGATAAATGTACAGTACTGTACAGTCACCAAGCACTTAGCCTATCCTAACACAGTTTTTAAAGATGAAGGAGTCAGTTGAATTGTCTCCCTCCTCCCTGCAGGCTCCATAGGGAGCTTGCTCCCTTTATGTGAAAGGGAGACAATTCAACTTATTCCTTCATCTTTAAAAACTGTGTTAGGATAGGCTAAGTGCTTGGTGACTGTCCAGTACTGTACATGTATTCATTTATAAAAAAAAAAAAAAAGTAAAAAAAAAAAAATATATATTTATATTTTTTTTTACTATGTGATCCTACTTACGAATTTTTGACTTACGAGCGCCCCCTAGTGACGGAACTCGCTCGTAAGTCGGGGACTACCTGTATAGGGAAACGGTGAATTTTACTTCCACAAATACGGTCAGGGTACCTGACATCTCCTGTACAGATACCCCACTGACGGTGGAGGAGCATTTTTCCAGCCCTGACGCAGAAAAATTCTGCACGTATGCTAGCTAGCAATGTAAGTAGCATGTGGTGCCGGTCTCACAAACGCTACCGTAGCGTTTGTTTTGTGAGACCGGCACGCACGTGGAAGCTGCGCTGTGACGTGTTATGGGTATTAGCCAATGAAATGCAGCCCTGTGGGCGGAGCTTGGTAAGGTCCATTCTTTTCTCCTCCAGATGGCTGGCATGGGGAGGAGGAGCGCCCCCACAGTTTGCTACTGCATGTCAGTGAGGAAATTACGGACATATGTTCAACAATCATCACCAGATACAGTACATTTTTTAAGCTCCCCCACCTTGTTCTAAGTTTTAGGTGTTAAACATGCAGGTGATCTTATTAAATCATAATTATTTTTAAAAGAAATCCAGGAGAATCAGGAAATGTCTGCCACATCTCTCAAAAATATCAGATGTCTGCAATTAACTTTGCATGAGATAAATCTTAACAGTCTAGCTTCCAGATGGTTACTAGTGAGCGCAGCACTCTCATATTACCAGGCCATCGCCAGAAAATAATCACAAAGTTAATTATCTTAAATCTTTTTTTTTTGTTTTTGTTTGCAACATCCATTAAATTGCTGTAAGAAACTTGTCAAATTATTGTGATTTTAATGAGGGTTATATACATTGTTACAAAATTCAAAAACAATATTCATACTAAATTGGCATGTAAAGCAGAAATATATGTCTATTCAATTTTGTTAGAATTTTATTATATTGATTTAGCTTTAAAATGTTGCAAAAGTTCAAAGCAACCTTGAAAACAACAAAGCCCAAAGAAGGTCAGTAAAGTTTCTGTCTGTGAGAATGCCAGTGGTAAATTTAGTCACATCCACGGAGGATCTGACCTCAGTCAACTGTTCAATCAGAGCGACCACACTGTTGATGTTATTTGACCGTCCACCGGCTGATGGCCGCAATGCAACACTTTTGTGTGACCACTTTGTTCCGGTGGTCTGCGACTGACAAAATCATGCAGACACAAGTTCTGTGTGTTTAAGTGAGAAGTGTATGTCCCTGTCACTGAGGGATTTGAAAAGCGAATGTTTGTTGTTTTCACGATGAGTATTTTTCAGGACAGGAATTGAACAAGGAATGAAAGCATACCTTAACGTTTTGCTGCAAGATATTTAAGTGGGTAGGAGTTACACTGTTCAGAAGAACAGAGGTATCTTTCTCCTTTTTATTTGCTTGTCCGAGGTGGCACAAAGTAATGCATTCTGGTGACTGGAGGGAGTAGTTTCATCCACAATTGGGTGCAATGGAGGAGCCGGGGGGTGGCCAGTGGTGGCCTTGGTCGCCATAGATTAATTTCTGGCCACCCAAAGGGCCACCACAATCATTTGAAGAAACAATGCTTTTAAGCAATACATAAACAGTAGTAGACAAAATGAAAAATTATTGGTTGTCCAACAGAATCTGGTTGTCCGCCCAAATTTTTGGTTGTCTGCAATCTTTACAATAAAAAAGACCAAAAAAAATCTCAAGAAAAATTTAATTTAATACGTATATTGCCTTACCCGAGTTACAAGTCGTCATTTCCGACGTCACTGAGAAGCCAATAGCCGAACTCAGACCCAGAGTAGTGGTCATTCCATATGTTGCAGGAGTATCAGAGAAACTGAGACATTTATTTTCTAAACACAACGTCCCAGTGGCTTTTAAAGCCCAAAATACATTACGGCAAAGACTGGTTCCTCCCAAAGATCCAGTCCCCCGGCACAAACAGAGTAATATTGTGTATGCTGTTCAGTGTCAGGAGGGCTGTGATCAGTCTTATATCGGGGAAACTAAACAGCCACTGGCCAAAAGGATGGCCCAGCACAGAAGATCAACATCATCAGGTCAGGACTCTGTGGTCTACACTTATCTCCAGTCCAACGGTCACTCTTTCAAGGATGAAGATGTTCACATCCTTGATAGAGGAACGATGGTTTGAGAGAGGAGTAAAGGAGGCCATCTTTGTGAAAAGAAACCATCCATCAGGTGGAGGCCTCCGGGTTCAACTGTCCCCCTCTTACAATGCTGTTATTGCTAGTATCACTCAGCCCCTTGTGAATAGCAAACAACCATCAGGGTGCTAATGATCCATCGTCAAGGCTGAAATATACCTGAGCGTACTCTGTATACGCCTCTGTACGACGTACGTACGCTGAGGCAAAAGCGTAGCCCCGTGCAGCCCCTCAGGGCACGAACGCGCAAAGCTTTTTTTTTTACGACCGCGCACGCTTGCGCGGTGTCTGACCATAAACTTCCCCGGCGCCGGACTGTTTTGTATGTTACACAAATGAATTAAATTCCTCTTCTTTATCGCTGATCGGGCCTTTTCTTTTGTTTTTTTGCCTAAAGTCAAGTAATCGCTTCTTCCTCCGTTCACTCATGACTGAAATGAATGAATTCAGGTCCTACCTGGGTGCGCGAGGCTTTATATTCCCTGGTGGGCTGCAGGAAAAGCGCTCCCTGTTATTATTTTTATTTCTGAGAGAACTTTTTATAACATATAAAGTAGAAACACCGCAGCAGAACACCGCAGAAGAACACCGCAACCGGCTGCTCATAGAGTGAGCTGACGAGCTGTCAATCATTTCAGTAGGCGTGTCAGCAAGTGACCAATCAGCGACCTCAGTTTGTCCCCCTCTGCTCGCAGCTGCTCGGGGCTGCTCACATGACAACCAGGATTTGGAGCGAAACAACAAGGATTTGGAGCAAAAAGGCGAGCATTTGAAAAGCGTAGCTTCTGAAGCTATATCAGCGAAACGCATGCGCACAAAATGCGCGCGTAGAGTGGCGTAATAGAGGACGCTCAGGTATATTTCAGCCTTTAGGCTGATGGTCCTCCTTGATCATGAGAGCAGCTAATTTTGACTGTCAGCAGCAAACTGGTTGGTCTACTACGATAAGGTGCTATTTATAAGACTGAATTGAATACAGCACCTCAGACTGAAGAAGTATTTCGGATGAAAGACGAAATGTTTCTATTTTTTGTTTGTGTTTGTCTTTGAATGTCCAGAGGACCAGATTTAATTTTTTTAGATTTTACTATCTGGATTATTGAGCATCTATCAGGATACCAAAAGCCGATAGGACTTGGGTGAGTATTACTACGGACATCAAGTGTTAGCCCCGTTAGCATGATTAGTCTTAAGGCAAAATGGATAGACAAAAACTTTGAAGGCTGTCCTTCTTGCACAGGAGTGCAGAGGATCCCACACTGCAGCTAGGAACCTGGAACAAGCCTCCACAAGTGAGACAGCATTGCAGATGACTAATGCAAATAAATAATATTTAACACTTTTCCTTTAATATAAGTTAGTGCTATGAATATGGCTGTTACTGAATATCTGTCACCAGCTCTTACAGCTGTTACACAATTTTTGTAGCAAATAAGCGTAAATAAGAGGGCTATGTTCTGACAAAGTAAATTATTAAACTACAGGTAGTCCCCGACTTACGAGCGAGTTCCGTCCCTAGGGGGCGCTTGTAAGTCAAAAATTCGTAAGTAGGATCACATAGTAAAAAAAATAAATTAAAAAATTAAAATTTAATTTATTTATTTATTTTTTTACTTTTTTTTTTTATTTTTTATAAATGAATACATGTACAGTACTGGACAGTCACCAAGCACTTAGCCTATCCTAACACAGTTTTTAAAGATGAAGGAATAAGTTGAATTGTCTCCCTTTCACATAAAGGGAGCAAGCTCCCTATGGAGCCTGCAGGGAGGAGGGAGACAATTCAACTGACTCCTTCATCTTTAAAAACTGTGTTAGGATAGGCTAAGTGCTTGGTGACTGTACAGTACTGTACATTTATCTATTTATTAAAAATATACAGTATATACAGTATTTTTATTTTTTATTGTTTTTTATTTATAAATAGATAAATGTACAGTACTGTACAGTCACCAAGCACTTAGCCTATCCTAACACAGTTTTTAAAGATGAAGGAGTCAGTTGAATTGTCTCCCTCCTCCCTGCAGGCTCCATAGGGAGCTTGCTCCCTTTATGTGAAAGGGAGACAATTCAACTTATTCCTTCATCTTTAAAAACTGTGTTAGGATAGGCTAAGTGCTTGGTGACTGTCCAGTACTGTACATGTATTCATTTATTTAAAAAAATAATTTTTATTTTTTTTATTTTTTATGAGATGCATGCTCGTAAGTCCGGGACCTCGTAGGTCAGAGCGCTCGTAAGTCGGGGACTACCTGTATTACATGTTGCTGTGTTCATTTGTACTCATCTGCTCACACAGACTCAGGTGTGTGCTGATGTTCAGTGTATTGTTTTTATGCTATTTTATGCTGCTAGTGCTTGGTGTATTTTTATTAGTGTTTTACTTGTGCATATCTTAGAGCTTATTACTGTTTTTCTTTTACGTTTTAATACTTTTGTTGGATGTAACTGGGACCCTGTATACATAATTTGTTTGACAAATAAAGAATCTTGAATCCTTGAATTGTACAAAAAATATCAGAATCGGTTATCGGACAAATACGTTTTAGCATATCGGCATATCTGATATCGGCAAAAAAATCCAATATCGTGCATCCCTAAGTTAAACTAAACTTACTATGCTCTGTTCACCAAAATACGCTACACAGCATTGCTCCCTGCTTCGGCTGTACTGAAATTGAAACTTAAACTGAACGCCTATGACTTGAAAGTAGTCCGCATGCATCCTCTGCTGGATACATTGTACAATTATGGCTGGTTCACATGATTTTAGGTGTGAACATTAGAAGTGCTTATATCGGTGCATAATGGGACAATTATCACCGATACCGATAGGTCCCCAAACACCTATATCAGCCTAAAATACTGGCCCTACTGATATATCCATCGAGCTCTTGAATCTTTGCATGCCAGGTACCCACGGACGCGTCTTGAGCATCAAAAACGCTCCTGTTGGCTGCTTGTCACCAGATGTCTGTTCCCACCGAACGCGTCTGAAGACGCGCAATGGGAGGAGCGTCTGGCTCCTTTTCCGGTCGGGTTTGTTTTGTTTCTTGTACACCAGGCAGACGAAACCAGCTGTTCGTGAGCCTCGTTACTACTTGAGTGGGTTTTCTATGAGCCGAACTGCAGCTCCGAAAGTCTTTGTTGAGATTAAAATGTTTTTTTATGTTTGGAGTGATCGTACGCTCGAGCGGACAGCGGCAACTGTAAAAATGCCAAGTTTCTTACCGGAGGCTGGTTCCTTCATGGAGGCTCGTTGGGGTAAGTTTAAAAAGTCCAAAAAAAGTCCCGTCGTCGTTGCGTCATCACATAGCAGGGCCTCTCCCGATTGGTTGCTGCGACGCGTCGAGCAGCCAAAGTTCAAATATTTGAACTCCAGCCTCTGCTTTGGACACGTCGCGTACGCGGAAAAGAACTGCCGCGCGCTACCGCGCTGCTTGAAATGCTCAAAACGCGCCGCGTCACGTTTCGCCGCGCCGCGCCGCACCTCCACATAGACTTTCAATGTAAACCGGCTGCTTCCGCTGCCCGAAACGCGTTTGGTGGGTAGCCGGCCTAATGGTACGTCCAGACCGAACAGCGTTTCAACTTCCAAAAAGCTCGTCACGCACGCAAGTGGACGCACTTGGTGTCCAGACCAGAACGCCAGAACGCGAAACTGCTGCGGGGTGTGTGGGAGGAGCTTACCGGTATACCGAGTCCTCACTGCACTCCGCCAGGCGAGGAGCTTTTTATTTCTGTCTCTGTGGAGCAGACTTGACTGGTCGTGAAGGACTTGTCGCGAACACACAGCTACAATGAGTTTCTCTTCCATAGTCCATGACTCCGCGGGTTTTTTCTGTGTCCCACAAACAATACGTCACATAGTTGCGCAATCGTTTCCGCGTCACATAGGGACTCTCCCCCTCTCCCCCTGACCCCCTCTCTTCTCCCCCCGACTCTCCCTGATCAACCAATCAGGGAGAGTTGAACGGCGTTTGAACGTTTGAACCGCGAAATCTTCAGCTAGATCAACGTGTGCTTTGGAGGCTGACGCGGGTTCACGTGCACGGAAAAACGCTTTCCATCACGCTCAACATGCACGTCACGTGACGCCCGACGCCAAGACGCGGCTGGAAGCGCGTCCCCCATTGACTTTGCATGTAAGCTGGACGCTCCTGCCGTTGAAACGCTGTTAGGTGTGAATGCACCATAAGTAGCCACACAGCAAAATGGAAGTTGGTATCTCACTTGTTTTTAAACTTTTCAAGTTTACAACATGGACGGACATTTATGGTGGCAGCCATCTTGGATTTTGATGTGGCAACCAATTTCTGAAAGACGTAGCTACACACCAAAATAGAAGTCGGTACATTACTTATTTTTCAAGTTATCAAGCTCACAACAAACACTAACGGATGGAGAATATTTCCAATTCCATTTCCACTCTGTGACGGAGGACAGCAAAACTAAAGAGCATCAGATTTCTGTTACCATGAAGTTGCAGATTTAATGAACAGTGCTAACCACCTGCTCTAAATTACATAATTGGTATTACAGTCAAATAATAAAGTCAAAAATGTATGTGGAAAAGATTGAGCAAGGTATCTGTTGCTTGTATAATATTATAAAATAGCAATTAAAGTATAAAAATGCACAAGCGCAAAAAAGCAAATAAGATACAAGCCTTTATGTTACAGAAATGTAGCTAAACACTGCAGCTCAGATCAATATCCAAGTGGTCTTTTGGTGGGCTCGTCTCAACTATCCAACTCTCTCACAGTGAAAAATAAAGAACACTGGGTACACTGTACACTTGGCAGCACATCAACAAATCCTCAATTTAATGCTGTTCATTTGTCAATACAGTATAATCAAATGCCCATGCTATCAATATAACAGGAAGGCAACGCAGCAAGATTCAGAGGGAAAATAACAAAAACAGAGCAGGGTCAAGAAAAAAGATCAACCTGTCTCCTAGCAACAAGAATGGATGGTGTGAAAAAAAGGAAATGTGTGGCTTGGCTTACTTTGTCAAATGCTTCAGGAGACTTGGAGGAACAGTGTTTGTCTTTGTTAAACTTTGAGACCACACACATTTACGAAAGAACAATGGATGAAAAAAATAATTTCAAAAAAGAAAGCTAAAAGAGGTGAGTGGGGGTGGGTTATGGTCTCACTTCATGGATGTAACCTGATGATCTGAAAAGTGAAGCCAATATAAACAACCCCCCTCCCCCACCTGATGTGCTACACCTGAGTAAACATTTTTAGGATAGGTTAATGATCAAATTATTACACTAACTGAATATTAAATCTGTTCATCTTCACAAAATCCTCATCACCTAGTTAAAGATCAGCAAACAATAGATATTAACATTTGGCCAGATTTATTTTAGCTACCTTATTTGTATGCTGAGAAAATTTGCATCGCAAAGCCATGAAGGCATTGAAAGGCCTGGACTTTTGGTTTACACAAAAGCTGGATTTGTAAGTGGAATTAGGGGAATGCACGCTCCAATGGGCAGTCTGAGTGCAAGCAGCAGATAGGTCCATGCTAACGTTTTAAGTTTAGGTTTTAGCATCCACCTTGCAGCCACTGAAGATAAGAGTAAGAAGAACAAGCAAACTTTTTTTTTTAATCTAGAATTTCTGTGCAAATTTTACAGGCAATTGTTGTTGTTATCCTAAAAAGTTTTAACATCTTCTTCCATAACTCATAAAAAGGAAAGTTCAGGAGATATTAATGTAATTCCAATTTAATGCCGGTAAAATGCTGCAGTTACACAAACGCAACCAATAATCTAAAGAAACATGGTGCTCACTGAAAAGCACATCCTGGGCAATTGTTGTTTTGACTGAACTGAAGCAATTAATTTGGCTCTTTTGACTTAAAAAAATGCTAAATAATATTGCTGAGATTGCTTGTACCACAATTCCTTATTTTTTAATTTGTAATTTATTTTCATGAGAATATTATGCATTCCACAGTAACTGAGTGGGACATCTTTTTGCGAATGGGTGGAAATGATTTAATTTTGGGATTCATTCATTCATTCAACCTTTATTTAGTCAGGTAAATCTCATTGAGCCTCGAGGGCTCATTTACAAAAGCGAATGCTACAAACTAAGGAATGATGAACAGCAATGGTAGAATTTCCTTAAACAACAAACAACAGAAAAAAAAAACAGGAGAGAAATAGAAAGTGAAATGCAAAGTATCAAAACTAGCAAAACACCACAAGATATTTGACATTGTGTGAATTCTCTCTTTAGAGAGAATGCTCTCTTATGCCAATACTTACAGCGTCTTTAGAAAAATGGGAGCTGAAAAAAAAAGTTAATTGTTGATTTAGAGATGTTAACATCATGATTGTGTAATTCAGCTAAATGTATTGTATAGCAGGTAAATATTTATGATTTATTTTATTTTTTTTACATTTTAAATCGACCTGACCAGTCTGATTCAAAAGACAGTTTAAGACATAAGAATCCATTTTAGCAGGCTACAAGAAATTATGCATTGTAGCAATAAATATGTCACTTGAATCTAATAAATTTCATAAGAATCCACCTGACTGCAACATCAGAGTCAGAGTCAGAGTCAGAGAGTCTTTATTGTCATTTGCACCGCATGTAGTACATGTGATGAAAACGAGATTATGTACACGGGGTCCCAGTTACATCCAACAACAAATGCAAGAGAAAAACAATAATAACATCTAGGATTAACTAAGAGAAACATCAACTAGTAATACACTAAGCCCAACATAACAGTAATCCAACTTCTATAAATCTGTATCTTAGATTTTTTTTCCCCATTGCCATATTATACTATTCTTCAATACAGAATTGAACCTGAATATAAGCACCAAGCATGGGTTGGTTATATGTAGTGAATACTTCTATCTAAACAAAATATAAATCCAAGAGGAAAAGTCAGGTATGGAAATAAAAACAGCTCTACTACTAGCTCCAACCACATTGTAACTTCCTATCTTATTTTTCACTCGGTCTTTACTGTCACAATTGGAGTCCTGTTGCCAGGACCACGAGTTCAAACCAAAAGAATTTCAGTCTGAAAACCCCTAACTTAATGTGTCATTTGATAAACAAAAAGAAATGGAAAAGAAGGACAACTAGATGCTGAGTACTGATCGTATCATTCAAGGGCTGAGAAGGCAGAGCAAGACTGTATAACTGTCACAAGCAAACACGCACAAAAACGAACTATTTATTTCAGCAGCACACAGCAATTTAACTTCAAAATGTTCACATTGGAATGCACACACACATACCATGTCCAATAAACACCAGGAATTTACTCACACTTTAAATTTAAAAAAAATTCCATTTAATTTACAGTATTTATATAGTGCCAAGTCACAACAGAAGTCCTCTCAGGGCACTGCAAAGAAACATTAAAGGAGCTGTATGTAACTTTTCTAACAATATATTTTTAACATATTTCTTCACTCTGTCACTACCTCCTGACATACTGATTTTAGAATAGTAATCTCTGAAAAAACCATTGTCCCCTTGCGTCTCTAAAAGCATTTCTGAAAAGCCACAGTGACCCGCCGTTAACCAGCCAATAACAACAGAGCTTAAATTTGAATCAGCCAATAAAAACGGAGCTTGAATTTGAATTTCAGCAGAGCAAGGGGTAACAGAGCCATATATGGCTCTGAGGGGGAGGGACCAGAAACGTGTCTCTGTTCAAAATTTTCCTAAGTTCTAGCGTGTTCCAGAAATTACATACTGAACCTTTAATACACATAAAGTAAGATAATAACATTATTTATCTGAGGAGAAGACTGCTTTGAGTTCAACATTGTTGCAGACTCTCATCCATCATCGTAAACAAGAGTACCACACACAGTACATTATACACCTGTCAACAGACACAACAGATAAAGTATAGCAATGGTCCAAGCAAAGACCTTGATTTGTGACCTTGACCTAGAAACTGGGGCGATGAAAAGATTACGAACACACTGGATAGTGGTGGAAGAAACTGATATCAAATTTTGTTAAATTAGCTAGAGCATATCAGAAGTAACAGGCGGGGCATGAGAAAGTTTACACATGTGCGGACAAAGATTTTACCATATTATGCTCTCCTTTTGACACCTGTATAACAACATATTTACCCCCAATATTTATAACAAGGGATTGATAATCACCTATTGTCCAGTTATCCAAAATAAAATTAAAGTCAAACTATTTGATGGAAAATAGGTGAGTCTTTCAAATAGGGAGAATATAGCAACCATGTATGAAAAATGTGGGAAAATGATATATTACGGTAGTTTAGTTTTATTGAGCTTTCAAGGTAGTGTATTCCAACCACAGCAAGTTTAGTTATCGTCAGGATTCGAGTGAAACAAAGAGCTCAACAACTGAGTGTTCAAAACTAACTAAAAGAGCTTGACACTTATTTGCTAAAAGTGATGGTGCTTAAAATAGTCAAGTGCCGCTGGGTGGGACATGACAAATTAACTGCTAAAACTTTCATGAATGAAATTAAATCCTGTTTCACCATAATAGTGTAGATAGTGTAATTAATCTCGTTCATTTCACCTGCAGCTACAATATATTACGGTACTTTAAAAAAATTATTATAAGGTATCCGGCTAATTAGATCTAGCTACAAGATCTTTTAGGGAACAAAAAGAAAAGTGTGACAGGAAATACTGAAAGTGTTTTAACTGAAATAGAAGCTGTTGGAAATATTATATATTTGCAGTCTGACCTAGCCTGGTTAAAACCAGACCCTGTCCTTCACTTCGCTTCGGACAAGGGTCTGGGATCTCTTAATAGAAAACCGATTCTTGCTGGAGGCGTGGCCTCTGCTGAGGAACAAGACCATTGGATCTTAGAACATTTTTGAACAGGAAAAGCATTCTGCTCCCTCCCCCTCAGAGCCATATATGGTCTGCTTCCTCTGCTCTCGTGAACTTGAGATCTGCTCCACTCCCTGCTGCATGTCGTCTCGCTACCACTGGATATTCTGTGTTTATGGAAATAAAACGTCTTAAAAAATAAAACCATGTAGCTCTGGTCCAGCTCACCATAAGGCCAGAAAATATGCAGGGACTCGGGCAGCAACGTAAAACCCAAGTTTAATTCTCTCGTGACAACCTGAGGCTCTTCCTCGTTCATTTCACTCAACGGAGGGAGAGGAGGAGGGAGGAGGGAGCGATTACTTGACTTTTTACAAAAAAAACTCCAGAAAACTCCAGATAAGGGATTAAAGCTACTATATGTAACTTTTCTAACAATATATTTTTAACATATTTCTTCACTCTGTCACTAGATTGATGTTAGAGAGGTAATCTCTGAAAAAAACTAAAAAAAAATATTGTCCCCTTGCTTCTCCAATTGGTAAATAAGCATTTCTAAAAAGAAAAAGTGACCCGCCATTTTCCATCCAATAAAAACAAAGTTTGTAACCAGCCAATAAAAACAGAGCTTGAATTTGAATTTTAACAGACCACAAGGGGGCAGAGCCATATATGGCTCTGGGGGTGGGGATCAGAATGCTTTGCTTGTTGAAATTTTTTCTAAGTGCTGATGTTCTACAGAAACTGCAGACTGAACCTTTAAGAAGGGGAAATTAATACATTTGTGTCAGATATAAAACAGTCCTGTTGCATCGCTTTGAATAAGAACATGCGGCTGCGCGCTGGCTGCGCGCTGGGACAGGACAGGTGGGGGCGTGGGTTAGGGGCCAAAAGCTCCGCTCCTTCTGTTCTCTGATTGGTCCGGTCAAAAATCTACCGGAGAAATCCTTGTGGATGGGAGAAGTCCCAGACTGAGCAGTGAAGGGAAATGAGAATTGAGCGGAGCTGCGTAGGAGGGCGAGGGCCAGGCTAAGTCTGACCTGTAACTCCATGCACGCTTTTTAAATCAGTAACACAGCCACAGTAGGCCCTGCATTGATAAAATCATGAACTGAACGAGACACATATACAACAAGAGGTACACCTGTCTCCCACCTCTGAGGGAGCTGAATAGTGAATGTTTGTACCATAATTTCCGCCTGATAGATCGCACCTTTCTATAAGTCGTTTTGTCCAATTATTGGCAATAAATTGGAAAAAGCCATAAACAGATTGCACCTTTATTTAGGTCGCATCTACAGAGTATTATGCGTCACCGCTACGCGACACATCAGCGCCTCATTTGCCCTGCTGAAAATGGCGGCCACAGAAGCGAGCGAGCACGGAAGGACTTTACAAGATTAACACGGTAAAAACAATTACAGTATTTTCTTAGCCTGGTTAAAACCAGACCCTTGTCCTTCACTTCGCTTCAGACTAGGGTCTGGACTTTTTTTCCATTGTAAAACGATTCTTGCTGGAGGCGTTGGCCTCTGCTGAGGAACAACGCCATTGGATATTTTGAACAGGGAAAGCATTCTGCTCCCTCCCCTCAGAGCCATGTATGGCTGCTCCCCCCGTGCTCTGGTGAACTTGACAACTGCTCCGCCCCCTGCAGCTTTTCTCTCGCTGCCGGCTGCATATTGTGTTTATATGTTAATAAAACGTTTTAATAAAATAAAATAAAACCATGGATCGCTGGTCCAGCTCACCAGAAGACCAGAAAATCTGATGGGACTCGGGCAGCAACGTAAAACCCGAGTTTAATTCTCGTGACAACCTCAGCCATTTCCTTGTTCATTTCACTCAGAGGGAGAAGGAGGAGGAGGGAGCGAGCGATCACTTGACTTTTGGCCAAAAAACAAAAGAAAACTCCAGATAAGGGATTAAGAAGGGGAAATTAATAAATTTGTGTCACATATAAAACAGTCCTGCATCGCTTTGAATGAGAACATGCCGCTGCTCGCTGACTGCGCGCTGGCAGAGCCCTTGCGCGCTGGGACAGGTGGGGGCGTGGGTTAGGGTCCAAAACTCCGCCCCTTCTGTTCTCTGATTGGTCCGGTCAAAAATCGGCCGGAGAAATCGTTGTTAATGGGAGAAATCCCAGACTGTGCAGTGAAGGGAAATGAGAATTGAGCGGAGCTGTGTCCAGGCTAGTATTTTCTGGACTATAGGTCGCACCTTTATATAAGTCGCTTTGTCCAATTATTGTCAATAAATTGGAACAATCCATAAACAGGTCGCACCTTTATATAAGTCACACCTACGTCACCGCCGACGTAACGCGTCACCCACCGCTGACATGATGCGTCACCGCTGAGACAACCCGGAAATGTGGTCCGAGTGTTTAGCTCTGCTGCAAATGTCTGCCACAGGAGCACACAGCAAGGCTTTTAAGAAGATGAACACGGTAAAAACAATTATTTGTTTGATAAAAATTATAGCAAATATGTGTCTGAGCTGAACTTTTCCTTAATAAATGAACGTAATTGTGAAATGAGCTGGATTTAAAAATTTGTTTCGCTACGTCTGATGATACGTGTGCACGCAGCGGGCGGAAACCCTGCATTTCGTTAAAATTTAACAACAGAAACGCCTAAAAAATATATTTGTTAGCTGACATTATTGTAAGTGTGTCTCAGTTTAACTTTTGTTAAAATGATTATAATTGTCAAATCAGCTGAATTTAAATAGTTTCGCTACCACGTAAACAAAACCAGTGCGCACACCCACAGAGCAGACCCGCTGTGAGCGAGTGAACAGACCTGCATCTATTTTAATTTTAGCAAGATAAACACCTAAAAAAATAGATTTGTTAGCTGACATTACTGTGAGTGTGTCTCAGTTTAACTTTTGTTAATAAATGCACTTTGACGGTTAGAACGACATAAATAAAGCGACTTTAAAATTACTACACGCTCACCCGCCCATAAAGATGACAGAAAGATATTTATTTTACGGTTTTTATTCAAATTGTTTATTCAAACCCTTCGAATTCCTCGTCCTCTGTGTCACTTGCAAAAAGTTCAGCCAGAGAAGGAGGCAGGTTTCCCCATCATCAAAGGTCCCTGTCCCTCCATCTCCTCCTCCTCACCGCTGTCTGAGTCCTCAGCAGCTCCAGCTGACAGTGGGAGCTGACAGTGGGAGGATGCCAGCCTTTCTGAAGCCAACCACTACGGTTCTGGTGCCTGCGCCCCTAGCGGCCAAAAGTGTTACTGCACCATTTTTGGCCAAAATGAAAAACGGTCATATCTGAGCCAAAAATTAGTCTAAAAACAAAAACATGGAAAAAAATCCATAAATAGGTCTCACCTCTCTATAGGTCGTAGGGCATGCAAATTAGGCAAAAAGGTGCAACCTATAGTCTGGAAAATACGGTATTTGTTTGCTAAAAATTAAGGGCGAGATACACTCGAGCGTCCTCACGATACGCCAATACGCAGCGTACGTACGCCCCGTACGCAGCGTAGCCCCACGTAGCCCCTCAGGGCATGTACGCGCAAAGCTTTTTTTTTACTACGCGTGCGCGATACGCGTGCGCGATACGCGGTGTCTGACCATAAACTTCCCGGCGCCGGACTGTTTTGTATGTTACACAAATGAAATAAATTCCCCTTCTTTATCGCTGATCGGGCCTTTTCTTTTGTTTTTTTGCCTAAAGTCAAGTAACCGCTTCTTCCTCCGTTCACTCGATGATTGAAATGAATGAATTCAGGTCCTACCTGGGTGCGGCGATGTTTTAAATATCCCTGGTGGGCTGTGTGCTGCAGGAAAAGCGCTCCCTGTTATTATTTTTATTTCTGAGAGAACTTTTTACAACATATATAGTAGAAACACCGCATAAACACCGCCGCGGTCTTCAAGGCGCTACATGAGCTGGCTGTCAATCATTTCAGTAGGCGTGTCAGCAAGTAACCAATCAGCGAGTCCCCTCCAGGGTTGCCAGATAAACATGAATTTTATTTAATTTTTTATTTTTTTTACCCCTTTTCAGTGCAAATGTTCACTAAACTCAACACACTATTAATCTTATCAGACCCTCACGCAGCAAATATGACAGTTTGGGTAAAAAAAATAAAAAATAAGCAACAGTACTAGATGATTCATTATTTCTTATCTGGCAACCCTGGTCCCCTCCGTGTGCAGCTGCAAGGAGAACGAGTTTCTGACATATGCTGAAGCATATCAGCAAAACACATGCGCACAAAATGCGCGCGTAGAGTGGCGTACCTGAGGACGCATGAGTGTATCTCGGGCTTTATAGGTGACATTATAGCACAAGGGTTCCTGAGCTTAACCATTCCTTAATAAATTCACAAAATGGTCAAATCAGCTGGTTTAAATAGTTTCGCTTTGACCTCTTCCAAACGGTCGCGTGCACTGCGAAAATAAATTATAAATAAATCGAATTTTAGCTCAAATGTCTCATACAGGTCAAAGTTTGTAAATGACCACCAAGTATTTACGTTCTGTAGGTTTCAATAAAATCTGCGGTGTGGTTTATGAGTTATTTAGACAAATAGTATCAGGAAAATAACCCGAAGCTAACGCGACACGTTTACGTCTATAAATCATAGAATTTTATCTCAAATGTCTCATACAGGTCATAGTTTGTAAATGAATACCAAATAATTACTTTCTGTAGGTTTCAAGAAAATCCACGGTGTGGTTTATGAGTTATTTAGACAAATAGTAGCAGGAAAATAACCCGAAGCTAACGCGACACGTTTACATCTATAAAACGTCAATTTTTTAAAATCTCAAACATCTCATAAAGCTCGTCACTTGTACCTTAAATGTCCATACAGTGATTACTTTCTGTAAGTTTGATAAAAATCTGTCCTGTGGTTCTTGACTTATTTTGCTAACAAACACAGCTAACAGTAGTTACCTCCAAAGTAGGAGGCCAGGCAGCGACAGAGTAAATCCGACGAGTGGAGGCTGCCTTCGGACACATGAGGTGGGAACGGTCGGTGTACCCTAGCGGACAAAAGTGGTACTACACCATTTTTTGCCAAAATGAAAAACGGTCATATCTGAGCCAAAAATTTGTCTAAAAATATGGGGAAAATCCATAAACAGGTCTCACCTCTCTATAGGTCGCAGGGCATGCAAATTAGGCAAAAAACTGCAACCTATAGTCCGGAAAATACGGTAGTTTTCCAGATGAGTGTTTTTCTGGACTGGAATTGAAAAGGGAATGCAAGTAAACCTTAATGTTTTTTGGTGCACGATATTCAGGTGTGCAGGAGTTGCACTATGTAGAAGAACAGCAGTAGGTGTTTTTTTATTTTTGTCAGAGGCAGTGCAACATGTCGGATCCTGTTAAATGGAGGGAGAAGTTTTATCCATCACCAAGTTCAATGACAGGGCCTAGGAGCGGTCAGTGATGGCTTTGGCCACCACAGATTAAACTTCAGCCACCACACTGACCGCCACAATCATTTGAGGAAACTATACTTTTAAGCATTATGAAAATTAGAAAGCATAGATTGCTAAAATGATAGGGGTGGTTGGTTTACATTTATTTTTGGTGGCAGCCATCTTGCATTTTGACATGGCAATGCAATTTTTGATAGTGACCTTTCTTATGCCTACATGCAGCCACACACCTAGCCTGGCCCTCGCCATTCCTACGCAGCTCCGCTCAATTCTCATTTCCCGAAGTGAAGGACATGGGTCTGGTATCAACCAGGCTACCACACACCACAATGAAGTTGGTTTGTTGCTTATTTCTCAAGTTATCCAGCTCACAAGGTTTTCATGTACGTACATGGTGGTGGTCATCTTGAATTTTGATGTGGCAACCTAATTTTCTAAAGGAACCATTCTTATGCCTAGATGCAGCCACACACCAAAAATGGAACTCGTTACCGCACCTGTTTTTCAAGTTATCGTGATCACAACATGCGCAGAGGGACAGATGGATTGGCAGATGGGTAATTTCAATTCCCCATTTTCGCTCAGCATTGTGGAACAAAAAACACTGCTCTTAATCCAACCATAAAGACTTTAGCAAGTTGCCAAACTTCACAGACAAAACATCTCCATTCATGTAAGGCTTTAAAAGCAGCCGATTCGGATGTTGTCAGTCCATACAATGGGCGCTATCAACTGTTATCATCCCCATAGTCTATCGGAGAAAATGTCCATCGTACCTCGTAACATGTTTCAAAGAACGTTATCAGCTTTGTAATGGCTGTTATCAGGCAGTGTGTTTCCGTGAACCAGGAAGTGGTGTGTTTTTGTGTTTTTCAGCTTATGTAACCGTTTCCCTAAACCTAACCTTAAGCCTGACCCAGATGTCCAACCCTAAACCTAACCTCAGCTCTCCCTTGTGCCTAAACCTAACCAAGACCCTAACCTAACCAAGAAACTTTAAAAAAATGAAATCAAAACCTAACCACGTAGCTAAAGACGGAGCATGTTGTCATCCATTGTAAGGGTGATAACGTACCTTTAAACCTCGTAAGAGGTAGAAGATGGGCATCCTGACCGCATTGAATGAGGATGATAACGGACATTTTGACCGATACATATGGTTGATAACATCCGAAGCGGCCTACACACAAGTAACTAAGGCCAATGCTGAAAAAGGCTAAATTAAATAAAATCACTTGGGTTGCTGTACTACAATATAACAGAAGACGTCTCTTTAGTGGCACAAGAATGGATGTCACTGCTTAATGATGTCCAACAAACATACAGTATTTTGTTACCATGTTGAAAAGAATAGCAGTGCTATAATGACTTTTTCGGAAACCATGGGCACAATCTTCCCTTTGTCTGGTTAATGAGTTCAAAGAGAGCTTTATAAAACATTTACAGACACACAGGAGGGTCTACAGCTTAGTCACATTAAACAACTGCAGGTTAATTCATCTCTGGTTAATATTTCTGAGTCTATTATATATCCCTTCCAACACTTCATTTATCTTGAGCTCTCTCTATTGAAGATAACCAATAAGCAAAACCCTTTCACCTGTTTAAATACTATGATTCAAACCAGATTCATAAAAAGGTTTATACTGCATGAAGGCTCAACAAACACTGAGCAAATCAAGCAATTTGTTAAATGTTAAGAGCTGAATAAAAGAATAGCTAATTTAACTGGATCCTCTCAGATCAGAGAATGAATTTTCACACTAGGAATACATCATCTTTATGAGAATGAAGCGTTAAAGTGTCTATGGATTGCATACAAAGAACACTGGACTTATTGAGATAATCAAATAATTGTAAAAAATAAAATAAAAAATATGGTACTGGGGCGGTAGGGTGGACTTCTAAACTAAGACAAAAAATATATGTTTGATCTGATGGTTTAAAGGAAACTAAGCCCCTTCACACAGGATAACAACCCTGCTGCTACCGTGGAAAATATTGACCAGAATGTGGATGGTCTTTACAGGGTTTTTGACGACTCATGCTAGAATGTGATCAGACAAAAATTTGATAGCAAATCTTGGTGGTATATAATACTGTAAATATTAGTGATACATGTGGGTGTACAGTATTGAACCGTTTTGGTACGTCATGTTCAGTTCAGTCCACGTGCGTACCGTTTCAGTTTTTTTTTCACTCATTAAGTTTTATTAATGAGAAATCTCTCGCATAATCATGTGCCGCGGAACTTAAGTTCCTAAGCGGGTTTCAGCACAGCGCTATTTATTGTTGCATAGTATTGCAGCACGCTAGCATTTAGCAGCCTAGCATCTCGTTGCGGTCTTTTGTTTGGGAACGTTATGCCTTTCTTGTTAAAAGACAAGTGAATAAATCCAAAGCTGTGTGTCAACATTGTTTCACGAAGATTGGATCTGCAGCAGGTAACACGTCTAACTTGTTAACACACTTGAAACGACATCATCTGAATGTGAACGTCTTCTACAAGTAAGAAAAGCAGCTTGTTGCAAAGACCGATAACAGCAGCATTCAAACAACCTTTATCAGGTAATTCAGATCAGTCCAGAGCAATAACACACAGGATGTAGGAGTTTTTATAGCTCTGGACTTAAATCCGTATTCTGTTGTTGATGCGCCGGCTTTAAAGTTCATGAGCCCTGCTGCTACGACATTCATCACGTCAACACTTCAGCCAAAAATTTGTAGCAGCATTTTATGAAAAAGCTAAAATTGATCGTCAACAAGCCCTGGACCAGATTTAAAGCCCTGTCACATGATGATGATGAATGAGAGAATCAACCACCTCATAACAGAAATGATGGCATTCAAGAAGAGGCAATGGTTTTGTATTATTATTGTTATTGCATTATTATGATCTAATTAACTTTTTTAATTAAAATGTATCTTATTAACTCAATTTGTTTTACCCTTGTGTTGTTTGCAGTCTTGAGGATGTCACAGAGTTCCTCTTCAGGGAAATCATTCGCCAGATCACCTCCAGCTAAGAAGTCTGGGATGACTGAACTCTGAACTTTTCCAGGGACAGGTGGGAACTAGCAAGTCCCTTTTGGAGCAGGTCCAAGAAGAGGTTCATGAGTACAGAGCTTCAGGGTGCCCTTCTATCTCTGTTACTAGTGAGCGGGTTTTCTCCTCCACTGTAGATATTCAAGGTCAAGGTGTCTTTCTTGTCATTCACATCACATGTGGTACATGAGGTGGGACAAAACTATGTGCACAGGGTCACTTGTCATATTGTCACTGCAACTAGATCTGTGCTTTTAGCAGAAAATGTGGACAAGTTGGTCTTTATGGCCAAAACTTAAAACTTTATTAGATAGATCATAAACAGTCTGTCGCTGCTTATTGTTCTGGTTCTGACTGTTATTGTATTTATTAAAATTTTAATTATTGTTACTTGTGTAGTATATTTATTGTAAAGAGTGTCGTTTATTTAAAATATCATCCAACTGGGTCGCTTTTATTTATTTTTTTACAAACGTAATTTTTATGGTACTTGGCATATTTTCAAAATAAACATTTTGTAAGTCTTTATTTTGGCCTTTTTTGTATGGAAAATTGACCAAACCGAGCCCTCCTTGAAAATGAACCAAACCGAAATGTGATTTTAGCGTACCGTTACACCCCTAGTAAATACGGTGGCAGCAAATTTAGGTCCTAGGCAGAGCGTGAGGGACAGCGGCAGCTTAAAATTCGGCCTGAGCACCCCCTGGAGTGTCATGCAAGCATCCTGAAGAGTTTCAAGAGAGTCATGTTGGAGGGACCCAGGACATGGTGCAATCATGATGTACATGGTATTGTTGGGGGAATGCACTGATGACACGTAGAGCTCAGTGAGGGTGCAGGAGACTGTCTTTGGGATGTGGAAAATACATGTTCAATTTACCACAATCTGGACATATTCTAAAAGATTATGTAGGTTGTGGAGGGTGGGCTGAGGGAAAGGTGCATGATCCAAAAGTAGAACTGGCTTTTAACCAGTTCAGCTCCAAAAGCAACATTAGTGGCCAATCTTGAAAAACAATTTAAACACAAAATACTCAAACACTAGAATAATCAGTTTTGCTCATGCTGAGCAATAATCACACCTTCAGAAGAGGCCACTTGGTGACAATGTACCATAATGCTAAATAAATAACAACAAAACACATACTGAAAAACAACTACCGTATTTTCCGGTCTATAAGTCGCACCTTTTTGCCTAATTTGCATGCCCTGCGACTAATAGAGAGGTGAGACTTGTTTATGGATTTTTCCTCATATTTTTAGACCAATTTTTGGCTCCGATATGACCGTTTTTCCATTTTGGCAAAAAATGGTGCAGTACCACTTTTGACCACTAGTACCACTAGGGTACACCGACCGTTCCCACCTCGTGTGTCTGACGGCAGGCTCCTCTGGTCGGACTGACTCTGTCGCAGCCCGGCCTCCGGCTCTGGAGCTCTGACACTTCCAGAGAGTCCACCGACCGTTTCCAGCTCATGTGTCCGAAGGCAGCCTCCTCTGGTCGGACACACTCTGTCGCAGACCGGCTGCTCTGGAGGTATGAACTATTGTTAGCTGTGTTTGTTAGCAACGGGTACAATTTATCTACGGTAAATAAGTCATGAACTACAGGACAGATTTTTATCGAACTTACAGAAAGTAATCACAACATGGACATTTACAAACTGTTACCTGTATGAGACATTTGAGCTAAAATTAGATTTATTTATAATTTATTTTCGCAGTGCACGCGACTGTTTGGAAGACGTCGAAGCGAAACAATTTAAATCCAGCAGAGTTGACCATTTCGTGAATTTATTGAGGAACGGTTAAGCTCAGGAACCCTTGTGCTATAATGTCAGCTAAGAAATATTTTTTTAAGCGTTTATTTAGCTAAATTTTAAAGAAATAAAGCCGTCCCACCCGCGCGCGTGCACGTGGCGAAACTACTTTTTTTTAATCCAGCTGATTTGACAATTGCGTTCATTTATTAAGGAAAGGTTCAGCTAAGACACATCTTTGCTATAATTTTCAGCAAACAATTGTTTTTACCATGTTAATCTTGTAAAGTCCTTCCGTGCGCGCTCGCTTCTGTGGCCGCCATTTTCAGCAGGGCAAATGAGGCACTGACGCGTCGCGTAGCGGTGACGCATAATAGATGCGACTTAAATAGAGGTCCGGCAAAGAATACGCTGGCTTGATACAATCAAATCGGCCACAAGCAATACGATTGCAGAACTCAAAGTAATCGTCGAGGACAAGAACGCTTGGAGAGGACAGATCCATAAAGTGGCCGAAAGTCGACTTCGACTAAATGGCTAATCATCATCAAATAGATGTCCATAAATGTGTCGTTTATGGATTTTTCCAATTTATTACCTATAATTAGACAAAGCGACATATAGAAAGGTGAGACTTATCAGGCGGAAAATACGGTAAATCTGCCATACTTTGAGAACACACATTCAAACTCAACACACAACACATCAGATCCATGTTCAAACAATGTGCTTACACAGCAGATCTTTCAGGGAATATGCTGCCAAGTGAGCAAGTCACTGTCTGTGGTTGTGCGAGTTGCTGCTTCTTTCTCTTGTCTGTTGTCGTGTTAAGATACATGCAGTATTAAAAGCCAGAAGCCTCATTAGCTAGTCTGAATATGTGAAGAAAACTGATTTCCACAACGTACATTACACACAGTGTTCTGATTTCTTCAGTAGAACAGATTGATAAAAGTATGTAGAAAAAAGCCCAGACCAAATGGTTCCCAAATTCTTCTAAATTTCTCTGACGTTCACGTGTGAAAAAGAGATAAAGCCTTGCATGTTGTACCAGTTCAGAAGCTGGTCTAAAAAAAGAGATAAGTCCCAGTCGGGAATGTCTCTTTCTAAGGGTGAGCGGGTTGGATGGATATGAGACACGATAAAGGGATGCAAAGGGTAGATAAAAGGAAAAAACAGAGATTGAATGGCAGAGAGACAGACAGGGAAAAACAGTGATAAATAGATGACAAATGACAAAATAAGAGCTTGACAAAGTTAAGGGAACAGGAGCATAATAGTAAGGTACGGTATTGTATGCAGGGAAAGAGAAGAACATGAAAATTAAATAAGAACATATTCAAGTTTCATTAACAAAGAGAAGCAACAAAAAAAAGGTTTAATTTAAATTTAATATTGCATGCATTCATGCAAATATATTATTACTGAAGAACAAATCAGTGTGTTGACGGCTTCAAAAAAAAGATCTGTCTTTTTTCCTTCCATTCAGCTGAGAACCCTTGTGAAGTCACAACCAGCCTCCCCCTTTAAATGTAAGGCAACAGGGACAAAAAACACACCACAGAAACAAGGTCTTGATTACCGTATTTTCTGGTGTGTAGATCGCACCGGTGTATAGGTCGCATTGTCCAATTATCACCAATAGATTGGAAAAATCCCTAGATAGGTCGCACCGGTGTACAGTATAGGTCGCAACTATGTTTAGCTCTGCTGCAAATGTCTGCCACAGGAGCGCACAGCAAGGCTTTTAAGAAGATTAACACTTAAAAACAATTATGTTTGATAAAAATTATAGCAAATATGTCTGAGCTGAACTTTTCCTTAATAAATGAACATAATTGTGAAATGAGCTGGATTAAAAAATTTGTTTCGCCGAAAGTGATAACAAGCCGTATATATAGGTTGCACCGGTGTATAGGTCGCAGGCCTTGAAAAAACAATAAAAAGGTGCGACCTATACACCGGTAAATATGGTAAGCCCATTTTAGTTCATGCAGAATGTTACCAACCTAGTGTGCTATCAATGCAAATATCAAATGAACTTGCAGGCTGTATCTGATCTGATCCAATATCCATCACTCTGGAGCAGGGATTTAGGTTAACCCTGGTTGCTGAGGCCAGGGTATGGGTGGATTTGACGGTTTCGACGCATTTTGTGTAGCTCTGATTACGGACAACATTGGAGAAGTACCGGTAATACACAGCCAAAATGCAAAGCAAGTGTTTGGGTTGCGCATGTTTAAATAGGTCTGAAGATATTTTGTTTCCAAAAATAACCAGGGGCTGGATATTTACAGTAGTTGCAAGGTAAGAAGATACAGGAGGAGATTTAGTTCAGTTTAGCATGAAATGCTTCCTAGTGTGTCTTTTCATATTAAAGTAAATCAGTGTCTAAACATATTAAACAAGAAGATCGAACACCAATATAAGACTTTTATGCAGCACTTAAATATTGGTAGAAAACTTGTAAAGCTGTAAAGCCTATACTGTACACTGATCTGTTCACACCATCTCATTCTATTGCACCTTAAAGAGATCTCCGACTACCGGTACTTGGAACAAACAATAGGCCTCGTTTAATAAACAATTATTTTTGCTTAAAAACAAAAATACCGTAAAAAATAAGGTTCAAGGTTCTCTATTGTCAATCGCATCACATGTGGTACATGAGGTGGAAAAAAACTGTGTACTCAATAAAGTTTTTATAATTAAAAAAATTTGACACATGGACATTACCATTTTATTTATGCTCCAATGGGTAAATGACAGACAGGCTGCTCCGGTGTAAGCTCCATTCAGCTTGAATGTTAATTTTGGACATTATCTGATGTTCAGTCCTTTAATTTAAATCGGAGAATGTTGACAGAGAGTAGAATAGAGAAATGACTCAGCTTTCACTTTCGCTCAGGAGCTAATATATACGATGTTAGCTCGGGAGTTAATATATACAGTATATAGCATTGGCTACAAAGCTCTAAGTGTTAGCTCCAGAGCAAATAGAAAAGCCATTAACTCCAGAGCTAATAATCAGAAGTTGATCAAGTTTGATTGTTCAACCCATATTTTGTGCAAAAGGACTAAAATAAAATATAACTTTTTTTTGTCACGTTGTAACTTTTTTGTCTTGGCTCGTTTTTTAGACTCCACTACAATGGATGTACATCATTGCTCCAGAATGCAATGTGCCAGTAAAATAATGGTGACATCCTTTGGTGTCACATGTCATAAACATATATAATTTATTAAGTTATTAGAAAATTTCAGGTGTCACAAACGGCAACTTTTAGTGTAATAGAGAAATAATACATTAAGGCCATTATGTACAAAGAGTTGGAAATCCCTAAAAAAAAAGAAGTGGAGAATCTGGGTTCAAAAGACTCGGAAGATAATTCTGGAAGAACTTAATGATCTCAAAACTTTACTCGTTAAATACCGCTATTTTTAAATAATATGTGACATTCCTTTAATCGCCACTAAATAGGGAGGAACGAGTTGATCCAACCTGATGATAACAAGAAGCTTCAAATGATCTGAGAAGCCAGTGAAAAGTACCGTAATCAGAAGAGCAGCTTCTTTCTGTTGCGGAGTGTCAATTAGTGTCTTGCCAAGTTAAACCGCCAAAAGTGAAGTGTAAACAGTCTTTTGACTCTCAAGAAGGAAAGGATTATTACCACACAATTACAAGACCAAGGAGGAAGCCCCACTGCCTCAGAAGTAGAAGGAGAAAGATTACAGGGTGGTGGTTCAGCAAATGATGATGGATAAAGAGAAAAACACTGTTGTTTTTGAATTGCACAAACTCAGGAGAAATATGTGGCATTTGGTAAATACAGTATACTGGGAATGCTCTTCAAAATGAAACAGAAGATGTTACTTTTTAAGTGTTACAGTTTAGCTTTTAGTGAAGCAGCACTGCAAAGCCAGGGAATAAAATTAATTCAT